>VDFB02175513.1:84358-133193 GCA_007258455.2 Sequoia sempervirens
AATCGCTCATTTCTCCAGCCCATGCTCAAAATCTCTCTCCAATCCATTTGTTGATGAACAAATGGAACCACCAAGAAGCTGCTAAAGGAAAGAACGACACCAAAAGGTCTGAAAATTTGATTCTTGTTCCTCCATAATTTCTTCTTTCCACAAACTGTATGCTCCATCAACCCATGTTGAGAGTCCCAAGCTTGGATACCCAACTGAAAATAATTTCCAACACTCCGGCAAGAAAACATAGCACATCTCTGAGTGCTGGTCAAAATCAAGTGCACACTTGTAAAATCTGCATTCCCTCTGATGAACCTTTGAAGCCTATCCATGAAAGCTTCCAGAACACTGGAGTATGAAACATATGATGACTTCAAATTCAACTCCCAGAACAGGCTAGCATCACTCAACCCAAGGAATGGATTGACAAGAGTGCAATCACCATATTTTGGTCCCTTTTCCAAAGTGAAGACTGTATCCTCAATTCCTCTTAAGCATTCTTTACTACTCAACATACGTGGCACATCTTCATGGAGTGACATCAAAGCATCCAAGCACCGAAAACCAGAATCAGTTTCATTCTCCATTTCATCCTCTACTTCATAGAGAGGATTTTCATAACTTTTCTCATCACCTTCTTGAAAAAGAGGATTGTCATAAACTTGAAAGTCATTCCTTTCATCTTGCTGCTCCAAATCTGCACATACAACCTTTGATTTTCTTGTGGGACCTTCAAGATTAAACTCCTCTCGAAGACTATCAATCTCATCAATTACTTGATTGATTTCTCCAGCTCTTCGTGCATCCTCTTGCTCCTTGAAAAGTTTGAAATCTGCAAACTGGTCTTCAACCTTTCTTAGAGCCAACTGAGTTTCTTTCGACTTGTCCTCTGTTGATTTAAGCTCCAAGGTGAGCTCATCAACCATACTCTCCCTTTCTTCGAAAACAATGAAGGCCTTCTTTGCAGATTCAACGGCATGATCCTGATCTTCAATCAAATTGTGGCCTGAACAATGTCCGCCGAGAGCTTTCAAGACGGGTGCAGTTGGGAAAGGCTTCATCCTTAACTCCACTTTGTCTCTCTTCAAACTGAGCATTCCAATAGAGATCATCAACCAAATTGTGTGTGCGATCAAATAGGGATAGCGCTTGCACTTATTTTTCAAAAGATACCTTGCAATGATCTTTCCACTCATGCACATGCAAAGATGGTGAACTGCTGATAGGCTGCAACTGAAAATCAGAACTTTGTTTTTCATCTTTGCTACCCTCATAGCTGCTCCAAGACTCCTTTCCTTCACCACCTACTAGCTGAAATTGCTCAATATCACAAAGAGAATTAGACTCCACAAATTCTTCAATCCAATGCTTACAACCAGCTTCAAGCATTGATAAATTGGATTTGTGTTTAGGAACTCCATCAAACTTTCCATCGTCAAGAGCCATATGATCTTCAAGCTCCACTTCCACCTCACTATCTTCATGATCAAAGTTTATGGCAGCCCCCTCATAGCTTGCAAAGCAATCAGAATTTTGAACTTCATCAGGATCAAAGGGAAACTCATCCCACACAATTTCTTTGTCATCACTAAATGCCTTCACTCCTGGATCCCAAGTGCTAGAGGATTGATTGTTTTGATCAAAAGGAAAGTGCTCTTTGTGCTTCTCTTGGAGGGTTGACTCTTTGAATAGGTCACCACCCAACTCACTTAAACTGATATCTTCATACATACCTCCCTTCAATGGCTTGGTTTGAAGATCAAACCCAAAACCACCCTTGACACTGTCACTAAAATGAAGTAAAGAATCTTTAGTGCTAGCTGTTTGGGAAACCTTATCATCTATATCTTCAATGAACCCATCATCTATAGGTATTTTTCTGATCTCATCATGAATAGTCATATGTATGCCAAAAAGGTCTTCTTGATCACTTGCCATAACTTCATCTTGTGAAAACTCTTGAGGAGTTTGAACAGCAACAAGAGGAAAACTATCTATCACTAAATCTTCAACAAGAGGAGGTACAAACACCTCGAAATCATTACCAACATCCTTTGTGAAGCCCTTAGTCTCAAAACCTTCATGAGATGAATCCAAATTAGAATTCAAGTCTGCTGCTATATTCTTTTCACCGAACTGATCTACATCACTTGCTATCACATGCAAGTCAAGGGGAGTATTATGGGGCTATCCCACACACTCCTCATATGTCAAGGTTTTTTCATCCAACGCCCTATCATTTTTAGGCAAAATGAGCACCTCGCTTGTGCCATCTTCAACACTAGTTGACTGATTTTTTTCTTCATTCTGCTTACTTGTGGGCTGCAACCTACAAACAGGCATTTCTTCTACCTTCCTTGCACCTACAACCATGGCATGTTCTGCTTCCTCCTTAATCATTTCTTGATGTAGTTGACCATAGCCCGCTTTCCAGGGTGATAATCCCCCTCACAAGTCAAAAAGGTGTCAAATGAAACATCGTTCTTAATCTCATCTGTCAAGCTCTGATAATCTCTGTAGAGTATGTCAGCCTCGTGTTCACATTTCCTCTTGAACTGGCATTCTTTAGAAACCCCAATCAAATCTGACTTCTCAGACTTAGCATAAATCTTTCTGATTCCACACCTTAACTCTGGATCCTTCAATAGCGTATACACATCATGCATTAACTCAAGTAGAGACTTCTCTGTAGTCATCTTTCTCTGTCAAGTGAACTCTGATGGGCACATGATGGCAGGATCTTGGCTCTGATACCACTGAAATATTCCGAGCCAAATTTTTTACTTTTTCAATAACAGATTACAACATTCAAACAAGTGCACCCGTTAAGGTTAGATGGATAAACCGAAACGTGCAAGAAAGTAAACTCAAGATACAGAAGGGAACTCAACGTCAAGTATGTGCTACCCAATCCAAGGCGGAGTGAGGGGTGACCATATGACGGAGTGATTACAGAAGCAAAGCTTGAAAGGAAATACTGAATAATGAAACTACTCAACACCCAGAATGTGCTTGCTCACCCAGAATGGGAAGTAGCTACCATAGGGCGGAGTTATACTATTTCAACAATACGGAAAGCAACTTTGAAGGAAATGCTGAATACGGAAAACTCTCGACACCCAGAATGTGCTTTCTAACCCAGAATGGGATAGTAGCGACCATAGGGCAGAGCTATCACTATTACAATGTCTATGAATGGAAATGAAATCAAAACCAGATTTGATGCAGTAATAAAGAACTGTCAGTACTACTGACAAATTACAAGAGTGAGAAGTTTATGTCTTCCAACATCAATGTGACATCAAGGGATCATTATTACATCATAGAGAAACCACCTTCACTGTGCATAGTAATACCAATCAATAGCCTTCAAATGTTACAAACCAGAAATACTAATTTCTGTCACAAATCTGCTTGTTAATTACATGAATCAGCAACCATAAGAAGAACTAAAATGCTCATATCTTCCCAAAATGACCTTCTATTGCCTTGAGACCAAATGCAATCACTTTCAATGACCTAGGCGACCAGCTTAAGACTTAATAACTGTTCTAAATGCTTCTCTTTAATTTATTACAAATTCCAATGCAACATAAGAGGTACGGCTCAGCTGAAATGGTACGGCCTCCTCTTAAAAATTCAATTCTCAATAATAAAATCTGGAAATTTAGGAACTTAGACGCCTACCCTAAACAATGAGATTTATGAAATACCCAGAACCCCTTTTTTTGTATTTTTCAAGATATGAATTAAACTTGCAATCTGCTGTATCAAAATGCAACTTAGAAGAAACTTCTAACATGCAGAAAATCAGAAACTAAGGATTACAATGATGCCTATAAAGCATGAACTCAAATGCAACTCACAGTAATCACCGCTAGATGTTGTCTTGCAAACATGAAACGATGCCCAAACTAGGAGGTGTTCATCCCTCGAAGCAATCCAGAATCAATCCGGCAGCATAACGGTGTAATTTTCCAAGATAACCCAAATGATCCACCAAGACTCCTCTTTATAACTTTCAATTGACTTAGCACAACCCTAAAATCAGCTTTTAGGTCAAACTCATCCTCTTCAAGTTTTGGCGTACTTTCTCCTTCAATACTTTAATAAATGATATTTTAATTAAAACACCATTCTTTGATAAATGCGCCCATCATACCCTGCTTTGACTTTGCAATAATTATAATATTCTTTTTAATGAGGGCGCCACCCTTAATGACCACTTTTTAAACACAACGTTAAGTCATTAATTCTAGTGCCAAGGTCAACGTTGAAATATAATAATTAAAACGTGACTTTAATTGGAAAGACTTAACTTATTTCTCCGAGAATGCCCTGAAGCCAAAACTGATGAAGTCAACTGATCACATTTGAAACCGGAAGTCAACCAACCTGAGCTCATCTGGAAGCTGCCAAAAATAGAATTTACTAAAAATAGTAAATTCCAAAAAGTGTTCTGAAAGCTGATATGAACATACCACTGCGAAGCCCTCTGAAAACCCAGAAGGAATCCGCCATTGAATCCACCATCTCTGAGCAATGAACTCCTCAAAAATAGGAAACCCTAATTTAACTTCCGACTAGCCTTCGGGTTTCCAGAAAAAAGGCCAACGGTCACAAGAACAATCAGGTTTGAGAAGGGGACATTACAATCCGCCCTCCCCAAAATTGCTTGTCCTCAAGCAATACCACTACAACTCCAGTAGTTTGAAGACTAAACCATACACAACAAGTATGATCCCTGGTTCCCAAATGCGTCTCAGGAAAAACCCACCATGCTTCCACTACGCCACTCTGATCACATCAATGAAAATATCATGCCAACGCTGCACTGACCCCCCTTGTAACTCCAAAGTGTTACCATCTATGATTCTCAAACTGAAAGATCTTAAAGAAAGGAAATCGAAATCATGCAACATCTCATGTCCATGATCCCCCGAATTAACAGTATCAGCCATACTATTGTCAATCACCATTCTAAGCAATAGGAGAGATAGACTATTCAAATCAAAATCGAACTCCTCCGCATACCTCCACATGGTAACAAACGGGACCATGGCTGCAAGTGTGACCTCTACCAATCTCCTTACAAGGAGGGAAGCAATCCCTTGCAAGAGCTCAACAAACACATACTCATGTCTCCGCAAAAAGCTACCATGCCTCATCTGAATTATACTGGCACAACCATGAAGACTACCGAAAACAATCATAGTTCCAGCCTCATGAATCTCAGAATGGTGAACCAAAGCATGTGAGCGACTGCTGTCATGAATCACTACTGAGAATAAACTGGCAAAGTTTACATCACCAACCATCATAAGATGAATTTGGAGGGTAGGAAAAGTGTGAAGGAACAAATAATTGTTGCTGATCAAGACTAGGATCAGCGTAATGCAATCAGATTCTTGAGTCCTACCCAAAGGAAAACAACAACACCACTCAAGATCCCATACGTGAGCATGTGAGATGACCATCGAGCTGCAAGGTGACACCTCCAAGGTGGCTGGAAAACACTCTAGATCCATCTCCATGAGAAAACTACCACCCCTTTGATCAAGAGTGATGAACCAACTCTCCTGAATGCAAGAAACGCAACATGTAAGGTGGCTGGTCTGCCTCAAACCAGCAAGCTCGAGTCTCAAACTCTGTCCTGGTCTTAGCCGGGAATCACATTCAAGAGCAACCAATCGCTCATTTCTCCAGCCCATGCTCAAAATCTCTCTCCAATCCATTTGTTGATGAACAAATGGAACCACCAAGAAGCTGCTAAAGGAAAGAACGACACCAAAAGGTCTGAAAATTTGATTCTTGTTCCTCCATAATTTCTTCTTTCCACAAACTGTATGCTCCATCAAACCATGTTGAGAGTCCCAAGCTTGGATACCCAACTGACAATAATTTCCAACACTCCGGCAAGAGAACATAGCACATCTCTGAGTGTTGGTCAAAATCAAGTGCTCACTTGTAAAATCTGCATTCCCTCTGATGAACCTTTGAAGCCTATCCATGAAAGCTTCCGGAACACTGGAGTATGAAACATATGATGACTTCAAATTCAACTCCCAGAACAGGCTAGCATCACTCAACCCAAGGAATGGATTGACAAGAGTGCAATCACCATATTTTGGTCCCTTTTCCAAAGTGAAGACTGTATCCTCAATTCCTCTTAAGCATTCTTTACTACTCAACATACGTGGCACATCTTCATGGAGTGACATCAAAGCATCCAAGCACCGAAAACCAGAATCAGTTTCATTCTCCATTTCATCCTCTACTTCATAGAGAGGATTTTCATAACTTTTCTCATCACCTTCTTGAAAAAGAGGATTGTCATAAACTTGAAAGTCATTCCTTTCATCTTGCTGCTCCAAATCTGCACATACAACCTTTGATTTTCTTGTGGGACCTTCAAGATTAAACTCCTCTCGAAGACTATCAATCTCATCAATTACTTGCTTGATTTCTCCAACTCTTCGTGCATCCTCTTGCTCCTTGAAAAGTTTGAAATCTGCAAACTGGTCTTCAACCTTTCTTAGAGCCAACTGAGTTTCTTTCGACTTGTCCTCTGTTGATTTAAGCTCCAAGGTGAGCTCATCAACCATACTCTCCCTTTCTTCGAAAACAATAAAGGCCTTCTTTGCAGATTCAACGGCATGATCCTGATCTTCAATCAAGTGTATGTATGCTAATTTCAATGTCTCCAAAGAGCCTCTGATAAGTTGCAAGTTAGGAAGAGCAACTTCATCCTTAACTCCACTTCGTCTCTCTTCAAACTGAGCCTTCCAATAGAGATCATCAACCAAATTGTGTGTGCGATCAAATAGGGATAGCGCTTGCACTTCTTTTTCAAAAGATGCCTTGCATTGATCTTTCCACTCATGCACAAGCAAAGATGGTGAACTGCTGATAGGCTGCAACTGAAAATCAGAACTTTGTTTTTCATCTTTGCTACCCACATAGCTGCTCCAAGACTCCTTTCCTTCACCACCTACTAGCTGAAATTGCTCAATATCACAAAGAGAATTAGACTCCACAAATTCTTCAATCCAATGCTTACAGTCAGCTTCAAGCATTGATAAATTGGATTTGTGTTTAGGAACTCCATCAAACTTTCCATCGTCAAGAGTCATATGATCTTCAAGATCCACTTCCACTTCACTGTCTTCATGATCAAAGTTTATGGCAGCCCCCTCATAGCTTGCAAAGCAATCAGAATTTTGAACTTCATCAGGATCAAAGGGAAACTCATCCCACACAATTTCTTTGTCATCACTAAATGCCTTCACTCCTGGATCCCAAGTGCTAGAGGATTGATTGTTTTGATCAAAAGGAAAGTGCTCTTTGTGCTTCTCTTGGAGGGTTGACTCTTTGAATAGGTCACCACCCAACTTACTTAAACTGATATCTTCATACATACCTCCCTTCAATGGCTTGGTTTGAAGATCAAACCCAAAACCACCCTTGACATTGTCACTAAAATGAAGTAAAGAATCTTTAGTGCTAGCTGTTTGGGAAACCTTATCATCTATATCTTCAATGAACCCATCATCTATAGGTATTTTTCTGATCTCATCATGAATAGTCATATGTATGCCAAAAAGGTCTTCTTGATCACTTGTCATAACTTCATCTTGTGAAAACTCTTGAGGAGTTTGAACAGCAACAAGAGGAAAACTATCCATCACAAAATCTTCAACAAGAGGAGGTACAAACACCTCGAAATCATTACCAACATCCTTTGTGAAGCCCTTAGTCTCAAAACCTTCATGAGATGAATCCAAATTAGAATTCAAGTCTGCTGCTATATTCTTTTCACCAAACTGATCTACATCACTTGCTATCACATGCAAGTCAAGGGGAGTATTATGGGGCTCTCCCGCACACTCCTCATCTGTCAAGGTTTTTTCATCCAACGCCCTATCATTTTTAGGCAAAATGAGCACCTCGCTTGTGCCATCTTCAACACTAGTTGACTGATTTTTTTCTTCATTCTGCTTACTTGTGGGCTGCAACCTACAAACAGGCATTTCTTCTACCTTCCTTGCACCTACAACCATGGCATGTTCTGCTTCCTCCTTAATCATTTTCTTGATGTAGTTGACCATAGCCCGCTTTCCAGGGTGATAATCCCCCTCATAAGTCAAAAAGGTGTCAAATGAAACATCGTTCTTAATCTCATCTGTCAAGCTCTGATAATCTCTGTAGAGTATGTCAGCCTCGTGTTCACATTTCCTCTTGAACTGGCATTCTTTAGAAACCCCAATCAAATCCGACTTCTCAGACTTAGCATAAATCTTTCTGATTCCACACCTTAACTCTGGATCCTTCAATAGCGTATACACATCATGCATTAACTCAAGTAGAGACTTCTCTGTAGTCATCTTTCTCTGTCAAGTGAACTCTGATGGGCACAGGATGGCAGGATCTTGGCTCTGATACCACTGAAATATTCCGAGATAACCCAAATGATCCACCAAGACTCCTCTTTATAACTTTCAATTGACTTAGCACAACCCTAAAATCAGCTTTTAGGTCAAACTCATCCTCTTCAAGTTTTGGCGTACTTTCTCCTTCAATACTTTAATAAATGATATTTTAATTAAAACACCATTCTTTGATAAATGCGCCCATCATACCCTGCTTTGACTTTGCAATAATTATAATATTCTTTTTAATGAGGGCGCCACCCTTAATGACCACTTTTTAAACACAACGTTAAGTCATTAATTCTAGTGCCAAGGTCAACGTTGAAATATAATAATTAAAACGTGACTTTAATTGGAAAGACTTAACTTATTTCTCCGAGAATGCCCTGAAGCCAAAACTGATGAAGTCAACTGATCACATCTGAAACCGGAAGTCAACCAACCTGAGCTCATCTGGAAGCTGCCAAAAATAGAATTTACTAAAAATAGTAAATTCCAAAAAGTGTTCTGAAAGCTGAGATGAACATACCACTGCGAAGCCCTCTGAAAACCCAGAAGGAATCCGCCATTGAATCCACCATCTCTGAGCAATGACCTCCTCAAAAATAGGAAACCCTAATTTAACTTCCGACTAGCCTTCGGGTTTCCAGAAAAAAGGCCAACGGTCACAAGAACAATCAGGTTTGAGAAGGGGACATTACATCAGCAGTCCGGGTTATTGGAGGCCACTTCTATACCTATCTCCGTTCATTGTATCGAATTTGTGATGTCTTGTATTAAGCATTACAATTCCACTACTCATGAGATAGTGTCAGTAGATGGCCGAGTTATTTGCAGTCTCAAGCCTTTGGACGTTGAAAAAAGTTTTGGCATACCTCAACACCCGAACAGTCTAGTGATTTCTATGGAGCAGTGCGAGCAGGCATTCAATGCTTATGTGGACAAGTGCCAGAGTAAAATGGCAAAAAGATGGTTAAAACAAGCGAAGAACAGATTGCCAAACAATGTGGGTCGTGGTGAGTACAAGGATGAGTATGCGATTCTAATTACACTCTTGAATCGTGTCTCTGGTCAATCACATGCAAATGTTTTCCAGCCTTGGATGTATTACGTTATTGGTCGCATCATATCTGGGCAGGAGCATTATGACTGGGCATCCTTCATCAGTGGCATTATCCACAAGCAGATCACCGGTTTCCTAGTTGCTCATGAGTTTCACATGTGTTCTTATCTCGTGTACTTGATTGCTTATCAGGGTCAGTTCCGAGGGCTAAATACAGTGGGCATTCTCAGTGTTCAGAAAGTCTATCACTATTATGATCAGCTTGAGTTCACTAAGGCTGAACGTCATTTCAAGCATGTTCACGAGGCTTTTCTGACTTACACAGTGAGAAATTTGGACCGGGTGTTGCCCATTCGTATCTCGGCAGTTGCTAGAGCAGTGATGGATGGTTGGGCGGATTGGTTTATTCAATTCCCGACATACACCTACATCCGAGTATATGGATTTATAGGAAATTCAGCTATGCTTCCACGTTATCCTTCGGATAAGACAGTTTTTATGGAGTTCCTGAGGCAGTTGCATGATGTTCATCGTCTTTTACGCCGCAAGCATAGACCATCTGCCACCTTTCCTTTTCAGTTTGGAATGTATTGGTGTAAGTCGGCAGTCGATGCCAAAGTTGTAGGACAGGAGCTCGAGAAATATCATCTTAAGTATCTTGTTGAGGCACGTGCCTATGATCTTTCAGGTCATTACACAACTCGCCTTGCTGGATGCGCATTTCATGAACCTTCTATGGAGGATTATTGGGCAAATTGCGCAGATGACTTCGAGGTTCACAGACGTAGTTATGGCCGTTTCTCTCTCTCACAGATTTCTGTTTTCTTGTCAGAAGATGTGGGAGGTTTATCAGATGACGAGGGAGAAGTTCTTCCTCAGTTTTTCAGAGAGTAGGTCGACACACAGCCGCTGCCAGCAGTTGATTGGTACGCCAAGGAGTATGCCTTAGTAAAAGAGAGGTCAAGTAGAGTTATTCAAAACAGTATACTTTACCTCAACAAAAAAACCAGGAGGGTAAGTGTTCCTAGAGCAGAGCTGCCAGTAGTGAATCTTTCATTACCTTCCTCATCAAAACCAAAACAGAAGAAGAGGAGTAACCCTCCTAAGAAAGGTCAAGCACCCAACAATCCAAAAGGCAAGGCACTTGCCATTGATACACACATGGAGTCTTACAGACAGCCAATCACAGAGCCAGTTCAGAGTCCGCCAGTACCTGAGGTTCAGCCTCAAGTTCCTACACCAGTTCCGAAGCAGTCACCAGTCCCAATTCACATCAAATTGGATTTAGACTCCCCATCTCGCAATAGTTTTTCTACATTTCACTCTCGTCACAACCTCCTGTCGTCAGTACAGAACCTTCCAGTAGCATTAGCCGAGATCAGTCTTGGATCGTGGCGTAGCTAGGAAGGAAGAGGAGGCAGCCATCCTATGTCCTTAATCATTCAGATTTTGATCAGGTTTACCAGGATGCACCAGACAAGAGGATCAAGAACATGGTTCACGTTGAAAGGAATACTGACATGGAGATCGTTGTCGAGACTGCTATACCTCCACAGGGGAAGAGTTTGGACGAGTTGGAATCTCAGGATTTTGAGGTTATCACAGTCAACCTTGGTTGTAGCACACACCAGACTCAGATTGATCTCCTACGGGTTGCTACAGACAGTGCCAAGGATAGAATGCTGAAGGACAGAGAAGATAAGGCAGCCCTCAAGGCTGAAATCAGTCAGCTTCGTCAGTACATTTCTAGCCTTGTACACAGGTCAGATGTTATTGCTACACTCCCGCCGATGCTTGAGCCTCCAGCAGAACAAGGTCAACTTAATCATTTGGTTGAATATGGCAAGCGTTTGGATGAGTGGGAGGAGTTCATTGCTAGAGGTCGTGCTATGCTTACAGAGTTATATCAGTTGCGGTACAATGCACGAGAGCTCCGTCTTCGTCTGCAAGATGAAGAGCAAGACATGGCAATTAACAGACCCTGGGATGAGATTATGATTGCTCACCTGAGTATGGCATATGAATCAGTCACAGATGCAGAGGATAAAGAGGCTATCTACTCTTGGAAAACACAGTTGGTTTTCAAGGCAAAGATAGAGGAGACTATGGCATCGGAGTTGGCTGAGTAGAGAGCACGTCACTAGTGCACTCCGGTTTGTGAGGACCTTAGTATCTCACTTGCCGTGTCGATATCAGATTGAGGGTGGTGCGTATGTTGAGCTTACTGATGTACAGTCAGAGCTCCAAGCACTTATTCATACTATGTTCAGTGGGGAGACCATTGGCTGTAAGATTAATCAGCTTACAGTCATGTCAGCATTGTTTGATGAAGCAACAAGGAGCAAAGGTGAATTTCAGTCCCAGATCACAGCTGGTGAGGACATGCTGCGCAGGCATAGCATTCTTCGATAGAGTATCAGAGCTCCAGACAGTGATGCAGTTAACAATCTCGTTGAGGGATTGGTTGCTCGAGATCACAATCAGTAGACTTCAGTTCCCACCTCTCAGAATAGACATTATACACAGGAGTTAAACTTCGCGTTATCTTCTTAAGTTAACTCGCTGTCTCACCTCATGCATATCTATTCTAAGATCAGCCTTATTCACTTGGAGTTTTATTTAGGGTTTTCGTTAACTGATGGTAGTGTTCCAGTTAACATGCTTTCAATAAGGACGTGCATGCTTGCACAATTGTCCATTTTTAGATTAGACGTTTCGGTTAACTGATGGTAGTTTTCCAGTTAACTATATAGTTTGCTTTATTAGGGCTTAGCAATAAATCTTGCATGCATTGCAAGACTGTAGTTGACTCAAGGTGATTTTAGGGTTCCCTACACCTTTCAATGTCTATAAATAAGAGTTTTTGCTCATTTGTACATAACTTTTGCACGAGAGAGAAATATATGTTGTGCATACCTTGCCCTCAATATTGCTCGTTCTGTATTTGTTCATGCGTTTTTGTTGTTATAATGAATTGTTATGCCACATAGGGTTTTCATGCAATTATAATGGTGAATTCTTTCCTTAGTTAGATAAAATCCGTTTTGTGTTCAATAAACTTGTTCAGATTGAGATGATAGTTGTGCCACCTTGCCTTCAAGTTGAGAATCTGTACTTGGTTATCGTGTGATGTGTGTGAATAATAAACTTGTTCAGATTGAGCTGATAGATGTGCCACCTTGCCTTCAAGTTGAGAATTTGTATTTAAGTTTATCATATATTTGGTGTTTCCAATAAACTTGTTTAGATTGAGCTAATAGATGTGCCACCTTGCCATCAAGTTGAGAATCTATACTTGTTTATCGTCAGATAGTCATCCTTGATCCATTTCCTCATGCTCTATTTTCTTGAGGAAACTGGATAGATTTTAAGTAATTAAGCCTAGTTGTAGTTAGTAGTCTGCGAAACCAAAAAATACTTAGCTGCAATGTATAGAGTTTCTTGAAAGCCTTGTACCTCTACAGCTGAGACAAAAAGACAGGAGATAGTTTAGATTACTTTTCCCTTTCCAAGCATTTTTGTTAAAGCACAATGAGGGAGCTTCCCCTCCTAATTTGAAGAGCACTCATTGCGTAGTGTGCATAGCTGTTCGTACCAACTCTTACTCCAGAGGTGCTAGTTGTTACGCCAACATCATCCACATCCGCAAATGAAGCATGTTGATTAGGCCTGGTGGGGCAATCCTTTGCATAGTGACCAAACATGTCACAACGAAAACATTGGACTTTGGAGAGGTCCCACTTCTTCTTGAATGTGGGAGCACCATCAGCTCCTTTATCTCTATTCCTCTTGGAATATCCTTTCTTTCCACCTTTCGCTTTCTTCTTCGAGGACTGAGCGGAAAGAACATGAATGTCTTCGTTTGTAGAGCTTTGACCAATACCTCTCGCAGCCAACTTAGACTCTTCTTGAATACAATCTGCCCTCAAATGATCAAACTTGGGAAGTTTCGATCTTGCACTGATTCCCTGAATGTAAAACTCCCAAGATGAAGGAAGACCATTAAGGGCAAGCATGGTCAAATCCTTGACATCAACAAAATGACCAATAGAAGAGAGTTGATCTCTCAATTCGGAAATCTTCATGAAGTAAGCAATGACAGATTCTCCTTCCACCATCTTCACATGATGAAGTTGTTGCTTCAATGCAAGTGCACAGCTTGTGTTGTTGATCTCATGCATCTCCTCCAAAGACTTAAACATCTCCCTTGCCGTCTTCATCTTAGAGATGATGGGAACAATATGATCCTTCACGGAATCAACTAACATCTTCTTTGCCTTAGTATCTTTCTTCCAAGGTAAGCATAATTCTGAATCTCTAAGATGTGAAATTAGATGCTCCCTCAAGTCTATCCTCAAGCTTAAGACTGATCACCATCTTGACGAAGAGATAGAAGTAAACAACGATGAGAAAGAGAGTAAAGAGTATCGTTGTAATAACAATTTGATCAAGATCTTCTTCAAACCTGGCTCTGATACCATGTTAGTTTTATGATCAGATGTAATGCACAGAAAATTAATTCAAGACCAGACACAATAACACAGCAGATACCCTGGGAAAACCCTCCTCTTGAGGGAGAAAAACCCAGCAACAATTATATCTCTTATATATATGAGTAATGGCAACAAGTTACATTACAAAGAGGCCACACACAAGGCCAAAGATCAGCATCAGCAATGCCTGTAACACAAACTAGTAGTCTGATCTTCAATTCGCACTTGAATAAACTCACAATCTGCTCCTATGTGAATTCGCACTATTATCCTTGAAGAGCTCGCACTTAATGGAGAAGGAGATCGAACTTTCTTGATTGCAAATAAGGGGAAATGACCTCATATAAATAATTGCTAGATAGGTCGTACCCTTTCAATAAATTAGGTCGGCCACCAAGAAATAAATACAATTAATAATAATGAATTACAATGAAGGTCGGCCAAGGAAGAATGATGCAAGGAAATCGTCCAAAAATAATGTTGCCATTTACACATATAAATAATTTATATCTTCAATTGGGGCTGGAAGAATTGAACCCGAAGCTACTAACATCAACAGTTATATTTCATCCCTTTACAAGCATAGGAGGCAAGCTAGGCTAAATCACCATCTATCTGAGCTAGGTGATTTCATGATTTAAGCTATTTTTCCAATATTTGATAGCTTTAGCATTTCTGGGTCACCTTCAATCAAGTACAGATTGCATACCAGTTGTTACAGAGTTATCATCAGTCATACCAAACCTTCAACGTGCTGCTACAGTGTTCTTTCAATCAAGGATTGAAGAATATTCCATCAAGACTACCTAGGGTTTCATTCTTCAATCATTTGGCTAGTGTTTGGTCTGCATTTTGACCATCTTACAGGTTGTATGTGATCTGATTTTCTAAATCAGACTATCTGATTATAAGCTACAAACAATTCTCTATTGTAATCAGATTGTTCAATCAATACGAAGCTATCAACATTTTTTGGGTATGCCATTCTCTTGTTTTGATTGATTTAACTTCATCATTTAATATTTGCTTCATGTTATATTTGAAACTTTTTAACTACATCAAAATATTAAGCCAGCAAGGAGAAAAATTTGGTTGAGATAAGGTAGGCTTCTTACAGTGATATCAAAGCCTTGATCCTGCCAGCCTGGAGGGTTAAGTTAGCATATGCAGCCACAAGAGATTGGTCCACACAGGTATTATACACGCTGAAGAGCAGAACAGCAAGCAAATCCCATTGTAGATACACAACAAGACACCATGGGTGATAGAATAGGTGGCAGTCCACCAAGAAATGAAGCCAATAATGAAGAAAGAGAAGCAAGGGATATCATGAGGGGTATTGCAGCAGGGCAGCAGCATGTAGCTGATGTTTTGCAGCAGCTATACAACAGATGAATTCTCCTAGAAGACCATTTCACGAGCATGAAGACAATGGCAGTGTTGTTGGGACTCGAAGGGCACCAAGAATACCTACTCGCACCACTGATAGACCATTGCAACCTACATTCTTGAGGAATGAACCAGAAGAAGAGGATGCTGAAGAAAATGAAGATGCATCCTTCATAGATAATGTCATGTCAATGCACGATGAATGGGATCTATTACCTCCACAAGTGGTGCAGGAGCACCAACACCACAACAACAATATTTGATCATTTAAGTGATTAGTAGGGTGGTCAGTTGGTAGGTGTTAATGTTTTGAAATGTTTTGTCTTTAATAAGGTCTAACAAGACCATTAAACATGAATTAGGATGAGTCTTTAAGTTTAGGAGTCAAAAAGTGTGAAGATGCAATCTTGGTTCAAATGTTGCTTTGTAGCCTATGAAGGCAAAATCCTAAATTTACACATGGATAGGAAAGAGTGGGGTCATGATATTGTAATAAGGCTATTTCCAAGCCTTTAGTTTAGTTTTGGGGGTTATAAGTCACAAACATTGCACAATATTTTAATATACTTGTAAAGGTGACAAATTGTGTAAATGGGGGTAATTATTCTTCCAACAGTCACAATGGTTTGAAAGTTAGTTTGGCGGGTGTAGGAAGTTGAAGGCAGTTAAAAAGCCTTTAAATATCTTGGAGCATCGATGTAAAAGCCTCTCTGAGAAGAAAGCAATCAACTTTCATTATTTTTAGCACTGTAAACTACAGATTTCACTGTTTTCCTTTCATTAATCACTGTGGTACAGTCTGTACAGGACCTTAAATGGTTTGAAATCTTTTGTATGGTGTAGACTTATGTATTATCCTTCTTTTGTATTCATATTGAGAGTCTTGACTCTTAACATTCATATGTGTGGAAGATTTATAATATTCTCTGTGGCAGCCTGTACAGACAGATTGGGAGGCCTGATTTTGTTTTATTGATATAAAATGTCAATCCACCTGCTGTCCTGAACTGTTACTCGGTGGATTGACTTGATGGATGGTAGGATAGGTGTTAAAATGTTTAGGGAATAAAGAAAAGTTAGTGTTTGGTCCATATTGATACCCTAGGGTCAGAGAGATGCATTTTTCTTTGAGAAACAATGGAGTCAAGATGATGTTTCATAAAACAGCAATGGGACTGGACTTGTGATGGTTTTGTACAGAGCATATTAAAGGTGTTTGATGCACTGCTTGTGACTGGGAAGACCCTATAGTGTGATTTCTGATAAACCCTAGGTGCATTGCTTGTAAATGAGGGTTTGTGGGAACAGCATGAAGAAGACCTTGAACTTGCGAACTAATTATGAAATTTGAAGTCATGTCACATGTCTTTTGACTGTTTGATGAGATTTTATGAAGGGAAGGAGTTTGTGGGATAGTTTGTTTGTAAAATAGGGCTAATTCTAGTAGCCCTCCCACAGGACAGTTTTGTGTTTCTCAACTTTGTTGCAAAGAAACCTTATGTGATTGATTTTGGCATTGTATTAGGGTCTGAAAGGAAGCCTAAATGATGTTGAGATGGTTGTTTAGTGGCTTTCTCTAAAGATAAGCCTATTTGATGAGTTTTGGAGTCTAAAGCTTTGATTTTGATAGTTGATTTCAAACATGGCTGAATGTGACACCAAAGGTTATTGTTCCTATTGAAGTCTGATCAGATTTGATTCTTCTCCACCTTGGCTCTGCATCAACAAGTAAAGGAGCATTTGACCTTTGACCATTACATGGGTCAAAGGAGGGAGCACAGTAGAACAAAACAGATAGAAGGCTGAGGAATCAAAACAAGGACCTAAGACATGCCACAAGTAAACTCACACTTCCAATATTTGATGGTAGTGGAAAGATCACAGCAAGAGCTTGGATTCACAAGCTGGATACATTCTTGACTCTTCGACCTATGGCAGAAGATGATGCAATCAAATTTGCTACTATGCATCTTGAGGGCACTGCATACGACTGGTGGCATCATGGTTTGGTCACTCAAAACCATGGTTTGATTCATTCTTATGCTGAGTTCGGCAATAGATTGATTGCACAATTTGACAGGAAGGATGTGGAACTTTACTACAAAGAGCTAGCACAACTAAAACAGAGTGGGCATGTTGAAACCTATGTCTATGAGTTCCAAACGATTGCTGTCATGGTGCCTGATATGACTGAAAAGAGGGTGGTAATGTTGTTTATTGAAGGATTGAATGACAGGATGAGAGGGCTAGTCAAGGTACTTAAGCCTAGCACTCTTAATGATGCCATTCAGTTGGCATTAGATCTTGATACATCATTGTCCACACCACAGCACCAAAAGAAGAACTTCAAGGATAATAAGTCAGAACACAAGGCAAATGTGGGAAAACCAAATCAGTCTAAGTCTACACAACCTATGCTCGATGTTGAAACAAAGAATGAGCTCAGGAGAAAGAAGTTGTGTTTTACTTGCAAACAACCATGGGAGCATGATCGTAGATGCCTTGGGAAAGGTATGGCACATCTCATAGAGGTTGTAGCTGATGATGAGGGGACCACTAATATGGATTCAGAGAGTGAGGAAGAGCATGATCATGAATAGCCAACACTAGAACTAATAAGTGATGGTAACAAAGGTTCTAGGATTTCTTATCTTTCAGGAGCTCCAAGGTACAATCCATTTATCTTTGAAGGCATATTGTTTGGTTGCAAAGTTTTGGCACTATTTGATAGTGGAGCTACACATAACTACATTGATGAAGGTTTGGTAAAGAAAAGAGGTTTGCATTGTGATGATTTTGAGGGCTTTGATGTGACTATAGTAGGTGGACTTACTATTCTTTGCAAGAAGAAAGTGAGTAAGCTTAGCATTATCTTTGGTGAGTATACTCTTTGTGATGACTTTTATGTACTCGATTTCAAGGACAATGAAATTATACTTGGTACGCAATGGCTACATTCTTTACAAAGGGTCATCCAAGATTTACAAGTAATGGAGTTGAGCTTCATACATGATGGGAAACACGTTGTTATGAGAGCCCTCAAGTACACTTTGCCTCATCAAATAACAGCAAAATCCATGACAGTTATGGACCATGAATTGCTTCATGCAAGCATAGGTGATGCACAAGGAGAGACTTGTTTGGGGACAGCCCTTGATGGAGAGTATTTGGGATTTAAGAAGGTGAAAATACTATAGAATGGCATAACATTATACCTAATTGTTTGAGGGCAGCAATCCTATGGTTTTGCATTCTCACGGAATAGACATGCTAACACCTTTGGATGATAGTTACTTGTGGTCTACAAATGATGGCATACAAAATTGGAGTGTTGGATATGGTAATTTTGCTGAAATACAGGGCATTACACAATCTGATTTTGTATATCAAACCCTTGAAGGTGTGGAAAAGACACAAGAGGAGTGTAACATTTGGGTAGAAAGAGCAAGGAAAATTAAGCTATTTGCTGGTCAAGCAAAACAGCATCTAGAGATGGTAAAAAAATGAGGCAATTAGCTTTGTTTGATCATCATGGGCTAGCCTTTGATGACATGCATGTGTATGGCAATGAAGATGGAGGAAATTCAGATTTGCACGGAACATTGGTTCCTTTTGATAGGCTGGGTCAAACCATTGGGTTGATACAATTTTATATTGATGAGGAATCCTTACGGGAGTGTGTGGATTGTCTAATAGACTATTCTCCATGGTTTGATAGTAAATCTTCATTGTTGGGTATTGAAATGTGTGGTTTCAGTTTAGGCACAATAGTTGATCTGATTTAGGATCTATGACGATTGCATATGAATGTTTAATGTTTACAAATTTTAAAATCCAAATTACTTAAGTGAAACACTGACACAAGTAAAGTAACGAAAATAACAAAGTGATTCAGAACAAGAGAGAAAAGAGTATTGCAAACAGAGTTGATAACAGAGTTGATAACGGAGTTCACCATTGAAAACGACTACGTCTCTGGGTCCTCTCCAAAGAGCGACCGATCCGATTAATCTCCAGAAAATGATTACAAGATCTTCACTTGATACAAGATTTCCGTCTCCTCGGACGATAATGAATTACATAAGAAAATCCTTCCACATGCAACAAGCTTCACTAAGCTTCAAATGCATAAGGATAAAATTCACTATCAAAAAGTCCTAATTCTCACTTGGAAATCTTCTCACAATTCTCCCAAGTACAAAACTTAGTTCACAAAAATTCACTTAACTTCCCTCCTACACACTCCTACCCCTTTTTATACCGTAAATTCACCCAAATTGGCCTTTAACCAAAAGATTTGACAATATTCCCCATCTCCATTTTTACATAAAAATATCCCTTATCAAAACAAATCCCCTAATAAAACAATTAAATGGTTTTTATGCCCTGTCACATATTACATTCGGGCCTTTTTTGTTAGGGGTTTTTGTTTATATTCAATTTAATATCTAACTAAATAACTATTTAGTTAAATAGTTATGAACTTCAGGCTTAATAGGGGTTATTAAAAACCCACGCCACATATGTATCAAATGGCATCGATGGCATGCTGGTGGCTTAGCATTTTTGGAGGCAAGCAGTTAGGAGGTCGAGCCTCTCCGCCGTCCGTTTAAAAACAAAAGTCTCAACCGCATCATAACAAAATGAAACGGCCGCCATACATAGTAAGGTGAACTGTGCATAGTTTATTGGTCCGCCAGGTTTCTCGCATGTAGGAGGTGGGGGGATCGAATCCCCCCCAAAACTTTTGAACAAAGTTCTAACCACCACGGCGGAGGAGTGTAGATGAGGTTGCCACGTGTCGCACCAGGAGGGTGCCACATGTCAAACAATTATTCGCTGACGACAATGACGTGTCTGCCACTCGGCTGCTGATGTGTCTATTGACGGGGATGTCGACGTGGCCGCTGACTGGACTGCCGACGTGGACGATGACTGTACAATGACGTGACCGATGACATGTCGATGACGTGGTGTATGGATGACACGTGTCCTCAGGTGATTGGTTCTTACAGTGCTGATGTGGATGCCACGTGTCAGATTCTGGGTGGTCCATGTCACTGTCAGTACTATATGGACTGACAAGTCAGCATGTTGACGTCAGCGTCCGTACAGTCAAAGTCAACCTTCTCTGCACGACCTTTGACTACTCGTAACTCGGGCAAACGGACTCCGATTCGCGCGAAATGAACGTCATCGGAAAGCTCTCGACGAGCTCTTCACGATGACGCCAATTTTGATCACTTTTGACGATGTCGATTTTTTACCTCTTTTACTCTAACCTAGCTCCAAGGTTGACCAAGGTTTGACCGAGCATATCTTGGGCTCCATAGCTCCATTTGACTCTGTTTGAGTTGCGTTGGAGTCAGAATTTCGGCCTCTTCCTGATGATGTTGATTCTAGAGAGAATTGAGAAACTTCAATTTTTTGACGAAAATCCTCCCGATCAATAGTAGTTAGAACAGTTTATGATATTGGAAATCACTATGGGTCTAGTAATGGTTTTCCACCTCCATACACTTTGGATAACACTTATAGTGGATCAGCCACTCATGAGTAACCTTTAGTTAGTGATGAAGGCATCTATGTTATATCTTTGGAGTTGTCACCTATTCCCTATGATATGGCAGCTGTTCGTTGGTATGATGGTAGCATAATCTTCATGGATTCTTTATTGGTAAGTGGCTGTCCTGTTTGGGTTTCCATTTCACTTTCAGATTTAGCATGGTCTATAATAACAATTGAGTTGCATGGGAGTGTGTGGAGACATGTCTTCTTGATGGATATTGCATATGATATGAATTTCCTACTTATACATGGGTATGATGACACCTTTGAGATTAATCTTAATGCTGGTTTGAGTTATCACAACAGCATTTGGTCGCCTTATGGATTGGTTTATATGTATATGAGAGTTCAATTTCACATCTTCTATTTGGTCTACCATAATGGATAGGTGTTTCAAGGTGACTTCATGAGATATTTCAGTTACATCTCATACAGCTGGTTGGATAGATTGGTTTGGGATCCGGGTATTGATTGGTTGGGTGCATCATTTCCATGGATTCCATTATGTTGCTTCATGGATTATGGTATATTAGCATCAGAATGGAACAACGGGTTGTATGGCGATTGCTTGAGGACAAACAATCTCGAGAAGGGAGGACTATAATGTCCCCATTCTCGGAATGATATCTTGGAGATAAGAACTAGCTCATCCACCATTCCTGTGATCTAGTCATCCTAGTGAGGGAATGTTAATTGGCCATGAGAATCATAATCTTGATGAGTTGCTTTCGGAGATTAAAAAAAAGAATTATCTTTAATGGACAATAAAATATAATGTTGATTATATTTTATTATTATTCCATGTTCCACTTGCAAAGTCAAAGCAATCAAGGAGGGGAGTTTCAAAACAGATAAAATATTATTTTCTTCCTTAAGTGGCCAACAAGAATCAAATCTGATCATGAGTTGGTCGACCCATATGAGATCAAATCTGATTTTCTTCAAAAAGCCAATTCTCTCTCCTAAGTCGGTTTAGAGACTTAATGAAGAAGGCCTCTAATATTTGATATTTTAAGATCAAATCTGGTCCCTTTCTAAGTCAGCTTGGTCATGTTAATGTTAGCAGCTTTGGGAGTCACTTCTAGCCACGACTTGAAGAAACAAATTTCATATAGCCTTATCGGCTATTCAATTTATTGAAGCTGATATCAAAGTGAAGAGGTGCTTCACTTGAGAAACAATATAATATTTAATTATTGATAAATAATTCTTGAGGCCGACTTTATTATCCGCCACCTTATGGAGACATATCATTTCATATCAAAAGGCCAACATGATGTTTTGAAAGGACACAATCCTTCTCTCTCTTGTACATATTAAAGTTGATCATTGTTCATTTGTAATTCATCTATCATAGTGCGATTTCATAAGAAATGCGAATTCCTACAAGAGCAGATTGAAGTCTTCAAGGAGGCCGAATTATAGTCATCTAGAAGAGCGATATTATCATCAAGATATTGCATTGAGTTGGTGTTGTTGTTTGGCCTTATAATCGGCCTCATTGTAAAGATCATTGTTGATTCGTATTCAATATATAAGTGATATATTGTTGTTCGGTTTTTCTCCCTCAAGTGGAGGGTTTTCCCAAGGTATATGTTGTGTCTATTTTTTTGAATTTGAATTAAAATCTGCTTATTAATATCTGATCCTAAAACTAACATGGTATCAGAGCGGGTTTAAGCAAGATCATGATCAGATTTACATAAGCAGGATTATCTTCCACTCTTGTTCTCATCTTCTTGTATCTATCTTATCTTCAAAAATGGTGAACGGGCTCAAGATTGAAGATAGACTTGAAGGAGCTTCCAACTTCACCTCTTGGAAGTTTAGAGTATTGCTTGCATTAGAAAAATGAGATTGCAGAGTTAGTGGAAAGCGAAGTTCCTAAACCTTCCGATGAGAATGAGAAGTCACAATGGAAGAAGAATGGCACTAAGGCGAAGAAGATTTTGGTTGATTTTGTGAAGGACCACCTTGTGTCGATTATCTCCAAGTTGAAGACAGCAAGAGAAATGTCCAAGACCTTGGAGGAAATGTATGAGATCAATAATACAAGCAAAGCTCTTGCATTGAGGCAACAACTTCATCATGTCAAGATGGCAAAAGGAGATTTTGTCATCTCCTTCTTCATGAAGATCACTGAGTTGAGAGATCAGCTTTCTACCATTGGGCATATGGTAGATGATAAGGATTTGGTTATGGTAGATGATAAGGATTTGGTTATGTTGGCGCTTAATGGTCTTCCTCAATCTTGGGAGCCAATTATCCAAGGCATTAGTGGGAGATCAAAACTACCTAAGTTTGATCGCTTGAGGGCAGATTGCATTCAAGAAGAATCAAGATTAGCAGCAAGAGGCAATGGGCAAAGTTCTACCAATGAAGAGATTCATGTACTTGCCGCTCAATCTTCGAAGAAGAAAGGAAGAGAAGGGAAGAAAGGCAACTTCAAGAGGAACAAAGATAAAAGATCAAATGGTGCTCCTGCATCTAAGAGGAAGGATCTTTCCCACATACAGTGCTTCAGATGTGAGAAGTTTGGTCACTATGCAAAAGATTGTCCAACTAGATCGAAACAACATGCTTCTATTGCCAATGTGGGTGAGATCTCTCCTCAAAAGGATTCAAGTGGATTTTTATTTTATTCTGCCCTATCAAGCAATGTTCCAACGGATAGCAACACTTGGTTGATTGATAGTGGTGCCTCTTGTCACATTACTGGTTTTAGAGAACATCTTTCAAATTTGGTGGAGAGAGATACAAATGTTCAAGTCATAATTGGAGATGATGCATGCTATTCGGTGAAAGGTGTTGGAACCTCCTCCCTTCACTTAGATTTTGGCATCTCTCTTCAGTTGAGCGATGTGCTATTTGTACTAGGCATCAAGCAGAACCTTGTTTCAATTTCAACTTTAGAGGATAAGGGATATCAAGTTGCATTCTCCAAAGGAAAAGTTCTTGCATGGCCGAAGAACTCTAGCATCAAGACTGCCCGAGTGATTGGTGTTCGGCAAGAGAGTCTCTACAAACTTTCTACTCGTCCATTACAGGCTTTGTTGCATGATTCATCAAGTTCGTGTGAGCTTTGGAATAAAAGGCTTGCTCACCTTCACTTCAGAGCACTTCCAACCATGGAGAAGATGGTCACATGCCTTCCCAAACTCAGCCAAGAGCATGAAGGCACTTGCAAAGGTTGCACTTTGGGTAAGAATACTAAATGTCCATTTCATAGTAGTGAGAGTAGATCTAAATGCATTCTAGATCTTGTTTATTCTGATTTGTGTGGTCCAATGTTTGTTGCTTCTTTGAGTGGTTTCTTGTATTATGTAATTTTCATTGATGACTACTCTAGAAAGACTTGGATTTATTTCTTAAAGACTAAAGAATCTGAGGAAGTACTTGAGAGATTCAAGGAATTTAAAGCCCAAGTAGAGAACTTGTCCAGGAAGAGGATCAAAGTTCTGAGATCTGACAACGAAGGAGAATACATCTCTGGAAGCTTTCGTAACTTTTGTATTGAGGCAAGGATTAAGAGGGACTTTTGTGTCCCTTACAATCCTCAACAAAACTGTGTAGCAGAAAGGAAGAACAGATCCATTGTAGAAGCAGCTAAAGCCATGATCCATGATTAAGATCTGCAAACCTTCATTTGGGCTTAAGCATCTAGGACAGTTGTGTATGTTCAGAATCGGAGCCCTCATCGCATTTTGGAGAACATGACTCCTGAAGAAGCTTTCATAGGTGTGAAGCCGGAAGTAAGTCATTTAAGAATCTTTGGTTGTCCTGTGTATATTCATGTGCCTAAAGATAAAAGGACAAAATTAGAACCATCTGGCAAGAAGGGAATATTTGTGGGCTACAGTGAGTCTTCAAAAGCCTACAAAATTTACATTCTAGGTCAGAAACTGATAGAAATCAGTAGAGATGTTACATTCAAGAAATCTAAAGGCACTCACATGGAGATAGATAATGAAGACCAAGAGTCTCCTCAGGACATGGAAGTTGACCATACTCCTGAGATTCAGAGGGAGGATACTGAACCTAAAGAAGATAGTGATCCAATTGAGCCTTTGGAACCAACTGATGTGCCGAGAGACATTGTGATTGGTCGAAAGAGACCTCTTTGGGCTAGGCAAACAATGCAGGAGGCAGAAAATTTTGCAGCTCCTAGAGGAACATTCAAAGAAAGAAAAAGACCACAAAAGTATCCAAGTTATGTTGCATTCATGAGTCAAATTATTGAATCTGAGCCTTCTAGTGTTGAAGAAGCTACAAGTCAGCAAGTATGGAGAGATGCTATGGCTGAAGAATATCAATCTATCCTCAAGAACAATGTTTGGGATATAGTACCTAGACCAGAAGGAAAATCTGTTGTATCTTCAAAGTGGTTGTTCAAGATCAAACATGCGGCTGATGGAAGCATCGAGAAGTACAAGGCTAGGTTTGTGGCTAGAGGATTCTCTCAAAAAGAGGGAATAGACTATGAGGAAACATTTG
Organism: Sequoia sempervirens; assembly: GCA_007258455.2. Classification (NCBI taxonomy): domain Eukaryota; kingdom Viridiplantae; phylum Streptophyta; class Pinopsida; order Cupressales; family Cupressaceae; genus Sequoia; species Sequoia sempervirens. The sequence continues at coordinate 109,786 of VDFB02175513.1, forward strand.
CTCTAGTTGCTCGTTATACATCCATCAAGACTATCATTGCTATTGCAATAGCTAAAAGATGGAAATTACATCAAATGGACGTGAAGACAGCATTTCTAAATGGTGTAATTGAAGAAGAGGTATACATTGAGCAACCTGATGGCTTTGAGGTTGGGAAGGAGTCTCATGTTTGTAGATTGAAGAAGGCTTTGTATGGCCTTAAGCAGGCTCCTCGCGCTTGGTATGAGGGAATTGATAGATACCTGATGAGCTTGGGCTTCTCCAAGAATGATGTTGATTCAAACCTGTACTTCAAGGTAATTGATGGCGAAGCATTGATCTTGGTTCTTTATGTTGATGATTTATTTCTTACTTGAGAAAATCACCTCATTATCAAATGCAAGAAGGAGTTAGCTTTTGAATTTGAACTGAAGGATCTTGGATACATGCATTACTTCCTTGGTTTAGAAGTTTGGCAGAGGCCTAATGAGATCATTCTGAGTCAAGGGAAGTATACAATAGGCATCCTAAAGAGATTTGGTATGATGGATTGCAAATCCATGTCTACACCAATGGAGACAAATTTGCAGAAGTTAAAAGAGGCTGCAGCTAGTTCAGATCTAGTGGATCCTACTATGTGTTGACGTGGTTTTTGAGACCGCACCAACACAGAATAAAGTTTCCCAACGGATACCCTATCCTCTCTTGAACAAAGTATTCAGCATGCTAAGATTGCGAGTAAGATCATGCTTTCAACTCCAAGGTTCCTTAAGTGCGAATAGGCTCAGTTTGGCTTGATGTGATATTGCTGGTATTTTCAAGGGGACTTACACAATTGTTCGATGGCTAACAACAAACAGCAGACAAAGGGCTTTCGTGTAATTCAAATGATTTGGCGGTGAGCGCAAGTTTCCTAATTCTAACGGAATGTCTGCGGGAAAGTAAAAGGGGTTTAGGGCCTAAGAAATTTATATTCTATTCTAAATGCAGGATATGTGGAGCTTCGTTTCAATAGACTTCAAGCAGATTTCACCTAGCCTCCGTCGGACAGCCTCAGTAAAATCGGTGCAATCTTCAAGGGAAACAGCAAAAGATGTTCAAGTTATAATTTAACATGCATACACCATCACAACGACGCATATAAGTATATAAACCACAACCGAAGTTAAACACAAAATAATCTCCAGTCGACCACACAAGGCGAACTTATCATCAACAAGCCGCTAGTGGTATGGAATAAAGCGAAGCTATCTCAATAAAACACCACACACCAAAATAAGCTACTTGCATGAATTTAAGCTACTTGGATACGAAAGGAAGAAGAAACCTTGCTAGCATTTCATGACAAGACGAATTCCATCATCAATGAAAAGATCTATTATCATAAAATGTGTTACACAACAATCTCCTCAAAAGTTTTCAAAGGGAAAACTTTCTCTCTTCTCCAAATTATGCAAAAATGCTCTACAATGCTACACTACTAACTCTAATACTAATACTCTCTCAATGTCTACTACTCCAATGTCTAATCTAATTCTAATCCCTTACAAATGAGGGGGACTCCCCCTTTATATAGCTAGCCAAGTCCCAAAAGACGGCTAGGGTTACAATCATAGAGTGGCCAGAATCGTGCCACCTCAGCCCTAAATAATATTGCCCTAAAAACCGCCACAAAGGAGAGTGGGGTAATAAATGCGCCATAATGTCCACCATCATCCTTCTAGAAGATTCCATTTGTAGACGCGTTCACACTGTTCTCGATCTTCTTTCTTGGCGTTGTTCTTTGATTTCTTCCACTTGAGGGTCTTCATTCTTCTTTTCATCTTGAGCCTTGAAAATGTTTCTTCAACACTTAGCCATTTTCTTGCAAACTTTCCTTCCTTCAAGATTGAAACTCGTAACTTTATCTTCTTCCGAAGGTTGTAATATCATCGCGGATCACTTAAATCATCAACGCTTGGCCTCAACATTTCTCCTGCAAAACAAGCAAGGAGAGGGGTATTAGAATACTTCATGATATAAACTTAACTCACTTACCTGATCCTCACGCTCCAACTTTCAAGCGTCCATAGCCAACTTCGTGTTCAAGTTCATGCCTTAGACAAACTTCATCTTTGAGAAATTCATTTCACTACCTGGGGCTCCGATACTCAAATTCGTTCAACTCCGGCTCTGGAAGACTATCTTTACGAAGGGTTTAAGCAAATTCACCTAGGCAGTTTCTTTCAAATCCATCGTCTGGAGAATTTCATCTTGAAAACACGTTTTCTTCACATTTGCCTTAGAAATTTTCAAGTTTCCCTTAGGAAAACTCATCAACCTGGTGCCCACTTAAAATCTTCACCCCAAAATCCTCGGCAAGCTGTGGAAGACCTTGAAATCAACTCCTCATTGACAACCTTCGATACCCAGAAGAAAATTTTCTCCAGAATGCGTCGAATCCATGGGTACCCAACGAACGGGTTCATTTTATTTTCCTGAATTTTGAACCTTAGAAAATATTCTTTCATCAAATTTATTCTTGTTCTTTGATCCCCTCTGAGAATTTTGCTCTGTCTTGAAATTTTTTTTTATCAACCTATGCAGCTGGCATTCACCGACTTCACCCCTGGCAACTCTGCTCGTGCTTCAAGAGAATCTCCATCACCTCTCCAGACTTAAGCATTTTTCTAAGGGAGAACATTTTGTGCCTTAGAAAATTTTTAAATCATCTCTTGGGAAAATTTTGCCTTGGAAATTTTATATCCATCTCGATCCACTTTGCCTGTGAAAATACCAACTTCACTTAGAAAATTTTATTCACAGAGATGCCTGGCACATTTTATTTTCTAGCCACCACTTCGCATTTCACTTCACACTTGAAAGGCAATATTCCAACGTCTTAGAGAAAATTTTAAAAAAAAATCATCTCATACATACTTCTTCACCACGCCTTAGAAAATTTTAACACCTCACATGTCTTAGGAAATTTTCTAACACCTCACTTTCATCACCCCTGGCGCCTATAACACACTTGAGAGAAAATCACGCCACACATTAGAATTGAAGAGGAAAAAGAAAATCACGTCTTGAAATATTTCTAACACCCTCCACTCTAGGCGCATATGAGGCTAGGAGAGGAAATTCAAAAATCACGCCTAGGCAACACATTTTGCTATATTCTCCAACACATCATCTTAGGCGCATTTGAGCTTGGTGGAGGATAACGCCCTTCACCACCTTTTACTTTATTTACCACTCCCAATTACCTTTTACACCTCAACATGGGCGCATTTCAGCTTGTCAAGAGGAATGAAGACTTTCAACGCCTAAGCATGTGGCTTTTGAGCTTCCTTGTTTTTGTCCTCATATGGCCCCATTTGGGCGCATTTTACATGTAGAGAAGGATGAAGCATCTTTGACCCATGTTGACTAGCTAAAGATGGGCGCATATTGCATGATGAGGAGGACAACTTTTACCACGCCTCAGCTAATGACCTTTCAGCTTCTTATTTTTGTCCTCACATGGCAGCCTTTGGGCGCATTTCAGCCTAGCTAGAGGATAAACTTTACTTGACTTTGCTTTGACCACCTTTTAGCTGGGCGCATTTCATCATGTGTGAAGGACGAGACTCATACTTAGAAAAAATTTCAAATATCTTGCACCAACTCTTCCTTGGGCGCATTTTGGCATGGGAGGAGGATAAAACCCTTTGACCTCTTTGACTTTCTTGCTTGTTGGGCGCATTTAGGCCATGGTGGAGGATATTCGTTTGCCTTAGAAACTTTTTTCAACAACTCTTGAAGTGGGCGCATTTTGCCTTGTGTGGAGGATGAGAGTTATACTTAGAAAATTTTAAAACTTTCTCCTGAGTTCCCTTGGGCGCATTTTGCTATGCCAACAGGATAAACCTTGTTGACTTTCATTGACCACTTGTGCCTTGGACGCATTTGGAGGTGGCAGGCAGATTTTTAATGCCTTAGAAAAATTTCAAACATCTGAAGGCAAGCTGGGCGCATTTTCAAGGTGGTGGAAGATAAAGCTCCAGACTTAGACATTTTCTCGTCTCTGCCGGTTTCTCATGCCTTACTATAAATAGTAAGCCTCTTAATTTTGCGTCTCTGAAGCTCAGAACATCTCGAAACTTCGCACACTACATCCTCACGACCTCGTGGTCTTGTCGACACTGCCATTTTTAGCCACCCTGCTATTTTTAGCCTGTTTCTGAAGGTGGTTTACTATAAATAGTAACCTCATGTTTTTGATAGCTCCCATGCTCCGATCGAGTTGAAATTTGATGAGGCGCTCCTCACCACGTGTCCTCTGGGTAACACCGCATGCACCGATCAATTTACTATTTTAGCCGCTTCCCGACTTACTACTAAATAGTAAGTGCTCGCTTTGACTTGAAATTTCACCGAGATAGCCGAAGAATGTTGATCGCGGTGGTTTACACGGTTTTGAAAATTCTCGACCTTTTACGCCTCTTTTTGGGTCCCGGCTGGAAACCCTAACTTGCGCATCGCGTACAAATGAACTAATTTGTCTGTTTCGTGGCATTGCGATCAGCTCGTGAATCGAACTACTGGGTGGCGTTGCCGGACACACCTGCTAAAAATAGCAAAGTTCCTTACTGAGTGGGAATCTCCTTTGCATGTCACACCATCGCGAAAGGTCTTGAAAAACCCAGAAGAATATCCGACATGCAAAAAAATCGCATTCGGACGAAATTCGTCCAAGCCGGTGCTAAAAATAGTAAGTTGTCCGTTTTGCTCAAATTTGGCATGCAAGCACCGATATACTCTGAATGCAGTGTGATTGTCGGAACCTCAAAATGTTGACGAATCGCCTGTAATCTCACACTTACTAAAAATAGTATGTACCTCGAATCTGATGAAAACTGGCTGAGAGCCTGCTGGAAGCATACTGACAAGAACGTTAAGCTCAAGTTTCAAGTTATTCACCTCGTTTGACTTCAAATTGGCTGGAAAGACTCAAACCCTAATTTCAGACTTGGCCAAATTTCACGTTGAAGCTTGCAGACGGGAGCGTCCCCAGGAAGTAGACCATAGAAAAGAGACAGACGGAGAGAGAGAGAGAGACACAAAAACCAAAGCCAAAAGACCAGAATGGAGCAAAAATTAGGGGTCCCCATCTTGAATGGGGCGATGTGTGAAAAAGGTCACAACACTATGTACAGGCAGTTGATTGGATCGCTGATGTATCTAGTCAATACTAGACCAAATATTTGCTATGCAGTGAGTGCACTTAGTCAGTTCATGTGTGAACCAAGGAAAATGCATCTAGTTGCAGTGAAGCATATCCTGAGATACTTGCGTGGCACAGTTGGGTATGGTTTGAGATATTCTTCCGGTGTGGACTTAAAGCTGCATGGTTATTCTGATTCTGACTGGGCAGGGTGTGTAGCTGATCGGAAGAGCACCTCTGGATGTTGCTTCAGTTTGGGGTCTGCAATGATCTCCTAGTGTAGCAGGAAGCAATCCTTAGTGGCACTAAGCACCGTAGAGGCCAAGTATATTGCAGCTTGTGTGGCAGCTCGAGAAGCAGTGTGGCTTCGGAAGCTCCTTGCAAGATTGTTTGGACAATCATTGGAGCCAACTGTCATTCATTGTGATAATCAAAAATATGTGAAGCTTTCTGTCAATCCAATGTTTCATGATAGAACAAAACATGTTGAGATCAAATACCACTATATCAGAGATATGGTATTGAGGAAAGCTATCCAGTTGAAGTACATTAGCACTGATGAGCAAACGGCTAATATTCTCACCAAGCCTCTCTCCAGAGTAAATTTTGTGTACTTTCGAGACAAGCTTGGAATTGTGGAGAATGAAGCCCTAGCTGAGAGGGGGACTCAACTTCAATGATCTTCTGTGATTTGCTCTAATGCATTTTTCTCTGTGAGAGAAATTTGAGGTGTAAGCCCTTGTTTAATGCATCTTTCTCTGTGAGAGAAATTTGAGGTGAAAGCCCTTGTTTCCACCCTCTAGGAGTAGCCATGGTGGATGTCATGTTTAGTGACTCCATGACAACATCACGTTGAGAGACTTCGTGATGATTTTCTTGTACTTGTGTTTATTCACCCTCTGGGAGTAGCCACGGTGGACGTCATGATGAGATGATGACATCATGTTGAGTGTTTCTGTGATGGACACTTATACTTTGCCATACATGGGAGTAGCCATGATGGTTGATATCACGTTGAGTGACTCCGTGATAAGCTCTTTCCACATATGGATGTAGCCATTGTGGATGTCATGTTGAGAGGCTCCATGACATTGGTTAGCTAGAAGTATTCCTCCCTAGCTAAGAGGTAGTGTTAATTTTAGCAACTGCGGGCGTCACTTCCAGCCACAACTTGAAGAAATAAATTTCATATAGCCTTATCGGCCATTCAATTTATTAAAGTCGATATCAAAGTGAAGAGGCGCTTCACTTGAGAAACAATATAATATTCAATTATTGATAAATAATTCTTGAGGCCGACTTTATTATCCGCCACCTTATGGAGACATATTGTTTCATATCAAAAGGCCGACATGATGTTTTGAAAGGACGCGATCCTTCTCTCTCTCTTGTATATATTAAAGTTGATCATTGTTCATTTGTAATTCATCTATCATAGTGCGATTTCATAAGAAGTGTGAATTCCTACAAGAGCAAATTGAAGTCTTCAAGGAGGCCGAATTATAGTCATCTAGAAGAGCGATATTATCATCAAGATATTGCATTGAGTTGGTGCTGTTGTTTGGCCTTATAATCGGCCTCATTGTAAAGATCATTGTTGATTCATATTCAATATATAAGTGATATATTGTTGTTGGGTTTTTCTCCCTCAAGTGGAGGGTTTTCCTAGGGTATATGTTGTGTCTATTTGTTTGAATTTGAATTAAAATCTACTTATTAATATCTGATCCTAAAACTAACAGGTCAAGGGCGGTTTAGTGCCTTAATAGAGAAGGCATTGAATATTTTAATATTTTAAGACCAAATCAGATCCTCCCTATGGCAGTTTGGATAAGGGCAATTTAGATGCCTTAGTGAAGAAGGCATTGAATATTTTAATAAGATAAAATCAGATCCTCCCCTATGGCGGTTTGGACTAGGGTTGGTTTAGAGCATTATTTAAGAGGGTATCGATTGCTTTGAAGGACATGTTAAATTGATATTTTGGCAAACTTTGTGTATGAGAGTTTTTTGTTGACTCGAAGTGAATTCCAGTTGATTCAAGATGGTGTTCCCTTGAAATATCAGTGGTTTGGTGATGACCCCATTCCACCATGAGAGTGAATCCACATGGAGTTCATCATAGAGCTTAAGTGACAAGTTTCTGAGGAGTAAGGACTTTAAAAGCTAGGGTTTGAAGACTTGTTTATTCCAGATCCAAGGAAGAATAAGGCAGATTGGTTACCTTGGACGTTTTGGAACAAGTCATTCCATTTTTGGCATATTGGGGTTTCATTTTTGAAGAGTTTTGCATTGTGGGTTGGCTGAAAACCCATATCAGGCTTTCACAAGTTGTCAGTAATCAAATTTCAGACTTGATATCAGTTATATTTCATCCCTTTACAAGCATAGGAGGCAAGCCGGGCTAAATCACCATCTATCTGAGCTAGGCGATTTCATGATTTAAGCTATTTTTGCAATATTTGATGAGCTTTAGCATTTCTGGGTCACCTTCAATCAAGTACAGATTGCATACCAGCTATTACAGAGTTATCATCAGTCATACCACACCTCCAACGTGCTGCTACAGTCTTCTTTCAATCAAGGATTGAAGAGTATTCCATCAAGACTACCTAGCGTTTCATTCTTCAATCATTTGGCTAGGGTTTGGTCTGCATTTTGACCATCTTGCATGTTGTATGTGATCTGATTTTCTAAATTAGACTATTTGATTGTAAGCTACAAACAATTATCTATTGTAATCCGATTGTTCAATCAATACGAAGCTATCAACATTTTCTGGGTATGCCATTCTCTTGTTTTGATTGATTTAACTTCATCATTTGATATTTGCTTCATGTTATATTTGAACCTTTTTAACTACATCAAAATATTAAGCCAGCAAGGAGAAAATTTTGGTTGAGATAAGGTAGGCTTCTTACAGAATTTATGGACAATGTCGTAGCAGCTGTTTGTGATAGTAGAAGTGAGATGTTCAACATCAATTCCAAGGCTTGTTGATCTATTTATAGACGCACAGGACTGCCTCCATGGGTTGTGCAATCATGGGGTTATAGGGTGTGTGCTTACTATTCGGTGTATCTCCACTAGATAGTTGAATGATATCATGCATATAAGTATGTTTAGCCATCTCCTAAGATGAGTTAAGTAAAAGATTATATAAGTAGTAAATAATGAAATCAAAATGGTGGGGAAACACAATTATTGTAGTTCAATGAAACATAGGGAATCGTCAATGCATGAGCATATTTTCATAAGTAAATACTATTTATCATAAAAGCTATGGAAATACCAATAAAAGTAACAAAGTTAACAACATAGATGTAACTAATATAACATCGCTTACTATGACAAATACATTACATTATTAGCTATAGCATGGTTTGCTTTTTCTTTTTCTTTTGTAACATAAAGTTATTGACTATTTTGAAAAAAAGGAAAAGGAAATATGCAGGTGTCTATTCCAATCTTGGAGAGAATGTAAACAATTGAAGATGAAATGTACATGTGTCACATTTCTTTGCATGACCTAAGTGTTCATAACACACCAAAGAGTGTGGAAGATCAATTAGAAAAAAGTATGGTCTATTTTTGTTTGCATATATTTGTGTAATACATGAGATATATTGATAAGCCATTTATCCAAAATGAGCAGCACATCAAGAATAGAAGTTTCTACCTTTATTGGAAGGGTAAACCCCAAAGGATTGACCGACTTGACTGTCAAATTTGCCAAATTATTTGAATTGCAACAAATGGAAAATCCTACAAGTTTTACAAGCACCGAGTCAATAGAATTTGCTGCACTTAGATGGAATGATCTATAGATAGAAAGATGAAGAAAAGACAAAAAAAAAAGAGAAATTAAAATGATGTCCATGGATAATCAAAGTAAATTAATGGGCCTGCATGGTATCAAAACACAGAGGTAAATTCCTTCCAACTAATTGTTAGCAGTCCTTACTCAAGAAATTACAAGGTCTTGGACAGTGGGAGCTTCGTGTTAAAGAGAACATTAGAGAGTCTTAGAAATTGACCATTAGAATGAGTCATTCTGAAAAGACGAGTAAAATATTTCCAGATTGCAAATAGTTTAAGGATTGTCATTTGAGATGAAATGAGATTCCACAAAATACATTACATGGAAGATGCTTATCAACTAACTTTAAAGGATGAATAGAAGTTGTCAAGAAGCTTTTGAAAAGGCTTCAAAGTGGAGTGATTCTACAGCTTTTACTGATGGGCAAATGATCTTTAAACGACAGGATAACTACCATATGAGGAAGAAAAGACAAAGGAGAAGGTATATTTCTCACGAGGTAAAGACAAACAATGCAAATTGACAGGGAAGAGCCTTTGGATGAAGGGGATGTGGAATGGCAGGGTTGATAACTAAGAAAATTGGTCACCTGGCCCACATGGGCATCAGAGGGAATGCAGCTCAAATATAAAGAATAGTCCAAAACCAAGAGATCACTTATAATCAACTGGAAACATGAGGACCTCATGATGAGAAAAGCCTTGCTGAATCTAAGAAAAAAAAAAAAAAAAGATCAGTGTCTACGAAACAATGTTTTCAAAATTTATTGCGAATCAAGAGGTAAGCATTGCAAATTAAACATTGACAGAGAGAGTAGTAGCAATTTACTTTTTCCAGAGAGAGTGAATAAGTTAAAATGCATTAAACATCCACATCCCTATGAGCTAAGTTGGCTATAGGAGTACTAGGTAATGATAACGAACAATGCAAAGTCAAAATTTAACACTGGTGACACTGAAGATGAAGTAATTTGCATATCGGTGACAGCAATGAAGCATGGAGTGCGGAACTTAGATACCAAGGACCTTGAAAAGGGCAAGCTGGCTCATACCCATATAATAAAAGTTGGATTTGAGCTACCCATCTCTGCATTGAATAACCTCATTGACATGTATGCTAAATGTGGAAATTTGGAGGACTCACGCAATGTGTTAGACAAAATGCACAAACGAAACATATGGGTTTTGCCAGATGTTTATACTTTTAGATTAAAATTTTCAAGGGACTATATGTTGTTTTTGGAAGCAGTTTACTGTTAGATAAGATGTGATCCAATCACCACACTTGCTTACTGTGCACGGTGCTCCAGGTGCATGGTCAAGTGATTCTGATGTTTCACAGAGATTTTTAAGTCAAAACTATATTTGCTGCTAGGACGATTTTGCAGAAACTTATACCAAGAGGTCTGCAAGCAACCTTTCAACAAGGGTAATTGTAAATTTAGTTTAAGTAAAAGCAAATGGATATATATTCTAGATTGTGTTCCCCTCTAACTTTGGATTTTCATCCTATCACAGCATTATCTGAATACTTCATAAAGGATAGGGAACGAAAGCATGAAACAAAATTGCTTATCATACGTGGCTGGTGTTTTTAAGTACAGACATCAAAATTTGATACAAGAATCTTGTATAAAGATACATGTCTGCTTGTTTGTTACTCTATTTAATTTGCAATAGCAACAAAGTTTACAAAGAAGTAGAAATCTTAAACAGTAAAGGATTCAAAATCAGGTGCAAACGTTTGAGAGCTAAAAAAGTGAGTTTCGAAATACCTTGTTGACTGGAAGAGCCAAGCAGGAATGACTGCAACTATCAGGAACTCTTCTCAGATAAACTACTCTGCAACTATCAGAAACTCTTCTTGGCAGTGAGTTGTGCAAATAAAAAACCATGCGAAAAGGATAGATAAGTATGAAGATAATATATCGCATACATGAGTACATAGGTTAGGCGAGATAGATAAGTATGCAGGCAACAAAATGTAGTTAATACCATCCAAGTTAGGTGAGATGGACTGCTTGATAAAGCCGAAGTGCAACTAGGGCATATTTTGTCTTTCACGCATCCTCTATAATTACTGATCTATCCGTCGACAAAGTTGTAGCCGACGATCACTCATTTAACCAAACAAAGTCATTGACGTGATTGCTATCACCATATTTATGATCAATTCTTTAATGAGTAACCATTTGGTGGAAAGTACCTTTCCTGGCAAGTTCTGTCAATTTTGCATTGTGAATGTCGTGTTCGTACTCTAAACCATTGACGTGATCGCTACTGCCATATTTCATACAAATATAAACTTCTTTGTGAAAAGAATCAATGGTTGGCAATCGTTCAACCATCCTGCAAGGCCTCTCTTTGCTTTGCCACCATCCACAGACAAAATGAGCTCCGTGAAGCTCAAATAAAGATACGACTTTGGCGTAATAATGAATATAAGACAAATTGGGTGCTACTTTTGAAAAGATGTGTTGCATCTTAATAATGAATTGGAATTTAAGTATGTAATGACAAAACGAATGTCTGAAAAGACAAGTTGCATTGGGAAACTATGCAATGGACCAAAAGGATGTTTGAAAAGACATATTGCATTGAGAAGTTTTACCGAAACAAGCACTTATTATTGAGATCAAAGGTCTAATTAGTTCTAGCTCAATTATAGAGAACCAAGGGAACACAACCCCTTGTCTTCCTCATTGTTTAGACTCATGTAGTCCACCTTGCGAATGAGATAACTTTGTGTTATGTGTATTTACTTGTGGCCAACTTGTGAGTGTTTGGTATATGTGTGATTGATAACCATGGAGACCATCTCTTAGTAAAGAGTGAACCTTAGGTTCCCACATGGTTGAGTGGCATTGATCACCATTGGGATTGTGCCATGGATCACAGTGGCACATCACAAAGTTCATGTGAGAATCCTATAGCTGTTTTGTATCTTTAGCTCATCTAGCCTTGTACTATCATATAATGTTATATTTCAATAAGTTGTAACTTGCATTTATTGGAGACTTTTTGTGAAGGCAAGAAAAAGTTGTAATTGTACATTTGCATTAATACTGTATTGGAGTGTGTTCCATCCTTTGTTGGAAAGAGAATAGCACTTTGAAATATTGTATTATTTATTATTTAAATGGAAATCGTCTCTCGAGTTCAATGAGAATATCATTATTTGTCAGTCTTGACTGTGTGACAAATAAACCTAAAATGTACTCTTGCTGGAAAGTGATTTATAGATCTTTATGCTTCATTATGATGTTGTAATTTGAAATCATTGATGGATGGGTGTTTTAATTGGCTCTTATGTTAGTGGAGCTAAGCTTGGTTAAATTTTTCCTTATCACAATATTTTTATGGTTTATATGCATGTGAACTAAGGAAAATAACATAAATTGAAGGAAAGAGAAGTGAGCAAATGTAATGTCCCCATTTTAAGTACTACATTTTCCAATGGCTATTAGCCTATTTCTCGAGGCCCATAGGCTAGTCAGAGACAAAATTAGGGTTTCCTATTTTCAAGGAGGTTTCCTTCGAAGTTTTCGAGAGTTGCATGCAGGAGTTTGGTAGAAGAGTTTCTGGGTCTTTGTGAATTTTCAGAGAGCCCTAGAATGGTATGGCATGCATCTGCATCAGATGACTTTTCCGAACTTGTTATTTTTACTAATTTGCAACGGCTACCAAATTTGTGCTTAAAATGAGTTTGGAGTCACTTACTATTTTTAGCAGTATGTTTTTTTAGTAAGTGCTATTTTTTGCCAGGGCTATTCTTAGCAACAGTTCAATGCAACGTCTAATTCTGGTAGGGTAGTATTGGCAATATTGTCTCCAACATTCTTAGAGCCTATTTTGGCAGGGCTATTCTTAGCAACAGTTCAATGCAACGTCTAATTCTGGCAGGGTAGTATTGGCAGTTTTGTCTCCAGCATTCTTGGAGCCTATTTTGGCAGGTCATGGCTTAAGTGATTTTCAAATATGGACGCCTTAGTTGGAAATTATAATGTTTTAAGTTAAATATTTACTAAGGCTAAATGGGACGCCACTTTTGGAGAGATAAGTGATTTTTATAAAGTTATTTTACTTAAGTCATTTTGGACGCCTAACCTTGTGAGTAATTGCATTTTATTAAAAGTTATATTTCTCAAATGCCTTTGGATAGTCAAGAAGGGGTCAAGATGAAGTCAAAATGCAAATTACAATGAAATGTGAATCCTCATTTGGGCACCCTAATTGGAGGGAAAAGAAGTTTGAATTCATGGTTGGAGAAAGTTATAAATAAGAGTGTAATGTCCCCGTTTTCCGGCCCGCCTAAGAAATAATAATTATTCTAATTATTTAATGTTACCAAGCAAAAACATGCAAAGTTAAAATGGTAATATTAAATAATTATATTAAAGGGTTATAAAGTGACATACTTTAATGGTAAACTAATAAAGTCACTTTATTAATACTTTAAAAAAAACGTGACTTAAGTGAAAAATAAAACATCAAGGGGTCACATCAAGGAATATTAAAATATTCTTCTAAAAGTTGGTTGAACACTCTTCTTGGATCTTTCTAGAAGTTCAAGGAGTTCTTTAAAAGGGGAAAGAAGGAGCTCATTTCTGGCATGCTTGAAGTTACTTTCTCATTTCTTTTGGAGAGCTTTCTGAAGCTTCCTTGGTCTATGGGTTTGAAGACCCTAGCGCACTAGTTTCGGTAGTGAAACTATCTACCCTAGTTGTAGATTGTTGAGGAATCCATTCAAGGTTTCTACAAGAGCTTCAATGCAAATTTAATGGTCACTTTCAACAACCAAATTTAGAGATTCACATCGAAATCTGCTTGTCTGAGAAGCAAAGTTTTTGAGGTTCCAATTCAAGGGATTGGGTATTATTCATATTTATGCCTATGAGTAATATTGCAAATCAAGGGTTTTAATTCTACTGCTACATTGCCACTATAGTGCCGCTACAGTCACTCAAACAGTGATTCATATTTCTGAGTGTTGGGTATGTTGTGCAAGTTTCTATGCTTGAGGATATCATTCCTTGAAGTTTTCGAATAACCAAGTATTTATTACTGAAAGTGTATTTCTGTTCATTATCTGCTGCAACATTCAAATACCTATACGTAGAGACAAGGAGCATTCAGTTTGAGCGAATCAACTGCAAACTTCAAGCCATTGGAGAGTCAAGAGGGCGATTACCAGGTCTGGGCGTTTATGTTAATGTTTTTATTGAGAGTATTTTACAAGAATCGCCTTAGGTCTTTGCATCTGCTGTTAGAGACAGCCATTATGTTAAGAATGTAACCATGGCATCAATCTACATTGCTGCTGTTAGTTTTGTGCACTATTTCAGTCAGTTTTCAGTAGTTACATTGGAGAAATCAGTCATATACAGTCAATATGTATTGCTGGTGGAAACTGAATGTTAGCATCTGATTCACATTGCCTTGAAATCTAAGTTACTGGTTCGTTGGGTTCTGGGTTGGGTCCTGGTCCGGGTTCGCATCTGGTACGGGTCCTGGTCCGGTCCCTCTGTGGGTTCGACCAGGGTCCGTGATTTTGAGGCCTGGTTTGCCGATGAAGAATGCGGGCGAACTTGAGAAGAACCCAAGTCGAACCCAGGCGAACCCAAAGAGAACCGACGGGTTTGGGTGCCCAAAAATCTTTTTTTTTTTGCATTTTTTTAATAATTTTTCCAATTTGACTTTGACCCACGCCCAAGGGAACCCTAAAAGTGACCTCTAAAACACTTTAAACTCCTAAACTACCTCATTTTTATTCATTTGTTTTGCAAACAAGCATTTTCATTCCAAGAGGCTGAGTTCTTATTTTTGCTTGTTGGATTGTTGGATTTTCATTCCAAGAGGCTAAGTTCTTATATGTGCATTCCAACTTGCGTCTCCTTTCACACAAACAACCTGACTACAAGGAAGGGGAGACGAAGTTGTGGGATATAGTGCCAGAGGATTGTTATAGAATCGATGTTGTTGTATATTAATCAATAGGAACGAGAGTTCCTTATATAGAGTACAATAAACGATGTTTCTAAAAGAAAAAACTGTTAAGTTAGAAAAAGCAACGAGATGACCATTACGACATAAATAGAAAGATATTATTCTAATACCCTCCCTTAATGGTCATCATTCTAACTACCCAGAGAGAACAGAGAAGGATACCCACTTCTTCTCAGAACGTTGCTGCAACAAAAGACAAGAGTCTGCCACTGACTCTGCCACTTGAGATAAGTCTGCCACCAACCCTCCCAAAAACTGCAGAACTTCTGGAAATAACAATACCAACCGTCCAACCTGAAGTTGGAAAACTATCCCTCCCTATAACCAAAGACATACCAAGAACAGCTGCTACGATTTTGAGGAAAAATCGACAAACCCTGCAATCTTCTGCAGATGGACATGATGCCCCGGAACAAACTGCAAGAAGCCAGATGTGCAGATGTTCGCCCCAGCAACTCCAAGGGCGACCAAAAAACTGACTGCAACATACCACGATTTTTGAGGAAAAAATCGCCAAACCCAAGATTACAAATCATCGTTTTTTTTCGGAAAAAACGGTAAAAACCAGAGAGCCCTCCTGAATGACAAAAACCCTGACAAGGGTATACAGGAGAAAAACTCTTAATTTTTTAGGACAAAATTATAAACCCTCCCGGAACGCAGAAGATAGTTTTTTTTTTCTTTTATGAGACAAAAAGATATTTAAAAACCCAGAACATCAATTGTCGGCTTCAAAAACAAAGGGTCTGGAACCCTAGCCCCCAAAAAAAGAACAAATCTGCACAAAAACCAAGGCATGGAAAACGAAGCACCCAGAAAAATCGAAGACTGACCCAGTTGAGATCTCGAAAAACCCACCAAGAATCTACAATCGAAAAAAAAATCGTCTTGAACTGGAGGGTCAAAACCCTAGACGAAAATTCCAAAACCCTGGGCGGCCATTAAAGCTCAGAAAATTGCAGAAAAATTTCTGAAGATTGCATCCTTACCAGAGAACAAAAAACGCATCCTTAAATCTTCAGAAAAAATGCGTTCAATCAGTAAATCACGACTGGAACAAAGATAAAACGTGATCACGAAAGCACCCAGTATTTGCAAGCACCCAGTATTTGCAGAGTCTGCCTAGAAAAGAAAACATGACTTGCAAAGATGGCACGCGAGCTATAGAGAAGACGTCGTAAAAAACATCGCAGGAGCATCACAATGTCGTGCACGACAAAGACGGACACAAACAGAAGCCACCCAACACCTAGAAAATGCAAAAAAAAAATGCGTTTAGGGTGACAAAATCCGTAGAGAAAGGGACACTGAACCCGTCACGAGTTGCAAGGAAGCTCACACAGAGGCAATGCGAACCAAAAAACAACCCTTAAGACCAGCTGCGGGAATAATTTTGACAGACAGGAAAAAGAGAAATCGTGGGAGAACCATATCCAGAAAAGGTTGCGATCTTTAAAAAAAAATGAGCCCTAATTTTAACAATAAAAAAACGATCTTCAAAAGACTTTCAAAATTTCTTTCAAAATTTTAGAAAATCGATTTTTTAATTCTCCTGCTCTAATACCATGTTACAGAATCGATGTTGTTGTATATTAATCAAGAGGAACGAGAGTTCCTTATATAGAGTACAAGAAACGATGTTTCTAAAAGAAACAATCGTTAAGTTAGAAAAAGCAACAAGATGACCATTACGACATAAATAGAAAGATATTATTCTAATAAGGATGCTGACTTGGATGCTTGCAATTCCCACCATATTGCATATGAGGAGTCGGATATCCAACAGGAGCATGGGCACAATACTAGTGCTAGTTATGGTGCCATTGGCACTACTTGTGATTCATCTAGTCTTCCTATTTCATCTAGTGTCAATGTTGACATTGATATGGATGATTAAATGATTTAGAGAATCCATTTGATGATTAAAACTTTAAAAGTGTTGTAATATTGAACTTGAAGTTTGAACAATGAATATTTATCATGCATGTTTTAAATGACATTCAAGTTTATGGTGGTTTTGTTGTTTATATGATGTTATGTGATATTCTAATCCTAATTCATGCTTCTAGGCTGCATTTATATATATATATATATATATATATATATATATATATATATATATATATATATATATATTAACATGTTTTTGTAACTTGTACTAACGAACCCAAAACGAACCGAACCCACCCCCCAAAAAATTTTGCCAAACCGGTGAACCGAATCCCCGAACCCGAACCGGCAACTTAGCTTGAAATGTCATTGGTATTAGTATAGAATGAGGTTTCCTGAGTTGTCTCCTTTCTGATCAGTCTTTCTGAGTATTATCATTTCATAGCAGCCATCCACATTTCTCAGGAAAGGTCTGAAAAAAGAGTCTGAAACTGTATTTTCTGAGTATGTATACAATATTCATGTAATTGGTTTGTAAATTGGTCTTATGTCATAGAATATGATAGAAAAGTGCAACTATATACTGTTGTAGCAAAACTGGGTCTGATATGAATGAATTACAGTTTGGTCATCAATATATCGACAAGATTGTTTAGGGTCTGATGTCATAATCTGAGTCTTTCTATCATTGTAATCAACCTTAATCATACTCAGAAATAGTGTATTATCTTCTGATAAAGTCTTACTAATGTTGCTATGAAAGAACTGCAACAACCATCAAGTGTAAGGTTCGATTAGGATCTAGAAAGGTGAACTATTTCAGTCACTATATCTTCATGTAACTGTCCCATTGGACTACTGTTTATGTAATTCAATAATCAGTGATATGTCTAGTCTTCCATTTAAATATCAATGTTGAGTATCTCATACTTTATCTTGACAAATGGTCGGACACTTAGCATGTAAACTCTGATTATACTTTCCTCAATTGACAAATGA
Organism: Sequoia sempervirens; assembly: GCA_007258455.2. Classification (NCBI taxonomy): domain Eukaryota; kingdom Viridiplantae; phylum Streptophyta; class Pinopsida; order Cupressales; family Cupressaceae; genus Sequoia; species Sequoia sempervirens. Next base: position 127,667 of record VDFB02175513.1, read on the forward strand.
AATGTCATATTAAGCACATTGGGAAAAAATTATCGTTCAATTGGCAAGGGATATTACAGTGGTATCAAAGCTTAGTTATCCTGCCAGCCTGTTCAGTAATTGGACTTGGTCTTAGCTAATCAACTTCAGATTAGAAATTTCAGTTTGAGCTTCATGGCTACTGTTAGTGGTATAATAAGTTTCTAGTTTGAATCTCTGAAGCAAAACCAGATTTCTATTGAAAAAGTTTCAAGGTGTATAAAGCAGGAGGCCACCAAAGTTTTTCAAGAGAGACTGAAGTTTGTTGGTAAGAAGCTAAAACTCTTACCTCAGGCTAAAGTAGTTCTTCTTAGCATCTTGGAGGAAGCAAAAAGTTGTCTTTGTAAGGTTGGTCAGTCACCTTCTCAGGCAATGTGTAAAGCTTTGACTCCATTGGTGCGCTCATTGGTCAAGCCAGAGTTCATGAGACATCGTGATGGGAGATAAGACTTGCAGTTGCCACTTGCGTTAGTGAAGTTGCGAGGATTGTAGGTCCTAAGGCACCCTATGATGATGATACTATGAGATACTCCAGCTGATGGTGGAAAGCTTTTGGGGGTTACATGATGTCAAAAGCCCTACATTTGGTCAGAGAGTTAAAATCTTGGAGATTATGGCAAAGGTTAGGTTATGTTACTTCCTGGTTGATTTCAGGTGCAATGATTCAATTCTCTAGATGTTCAACTACTTCATTTCAGGAATTAGTAAATGTCATTCAAACAATGTGAAAACAAGTATGCTCAGTATCTTGTCCTTGATTCTAGATGAAGGTAGTGATGTTCGCACACAATTACAATCAGATTTGTTGGTCATTTGGAGGAAAGAACAACATGTCTCAACCGCAGCATATGATCTCACAAGAAGATTGGTTGAGCAGAAGATTGGGAAGTTCAAAGAACAATTGACTGCAGAAGGGTTAATCTCATTTGGGTTACAGGTTCCACTCTCTCTACAAGAAGAATGCAAATCATCATCCAGTGAATCAGCTGAGTTGGGTGATGAATTCAAAGAAAAAAAGGAGCCCTTTTATGTTATGACACCTACTAAGGGCATTGATGATGTTCCTATAGGTGGAATTAGTGCTGTCCTAATTCCAAATCAGAATATATGCATGGATAAAATCACAGAAGAAAACAGTTGTGTGACTCAAGCGGAATAATCTAATGCTTCTTCATGTGAAGCAAAAGTTGTTCATAGACCCAATGGCCCGCACAATTTGGTGAACCAGTTGAAGGTGAGCGAAGATGAGATTGTGGCAGTGTTATCTCATGATGATAAAATGCACAAGTTGATTGAAAATCATCTTTGGAGGGTTGAACTGGAGAGAAGACAAAGAGGGAATTGAAGCAAAGTCTTCTCATGATAGTTTGCAGGTGTTCAAAGAAGGTATGGGGGCAATGAAATCAAATTACTTACACCTTTCAAATCGTGACCACCTTCTCAACCTTGTTGAAATATATTCAGATGCTTTGAGAAGGAAAGAAGAGGAAGTTGATAAATTCTCTCATGAGCTTAAGGTTTCCAAGGATTCCTTGAAGGGTACTCAGTTGGCCCTTCAAGAATCTGAGATCCATGTTGATGAGCTTTACTTAGAGTTAAGTTTGGCTCAACATTCATCATGTATAGCAGAGACTCAGTCGTTTATAGCAGCCATGGCACATTATGAAGAAAGCAGTGTGAGGTCTCCTATCGTTCACACTCAGGATGCAGGTGCAATGGGTGGGTTGAGTGGGAATTTGTCATTCCGAACTACAATTCCCGAGTTGGGTGGGGATTATAGATGGGTGGACGGGTTATATTCCCTACTATTTGGCTGGGTAGCAGAGTGTAGATTAGTTGGGGGGCTAGCAGTAGATTAATCGACTTATTCTAGCAAACTTCCTATAGTTTTGTGTGTGGGGATGTGTGGGGGGCACAGGCCCTGCATGCCCGTTGGAACTTACTATGGAACTTCGGGATGGAACTTACTATGGAACAAGGTTGGGCCCTGTTGACGTGGTTTTTGAGACCGCACCAACACAGAACAAAGTCGCCCAATGGACGCTCTATTCTCTCTTGATCAAAGTATTCCGCACGCTAAGATTGCCAGAAAGTTCGTGCGTTCAACTCCAAGGTTCCTTTAGTGCGAATAGGCTCAGTTTGGCTTGATGTGATATTGCTGGTATGTCAAGGGGACTTACGTAGTTGTTCAGACTTCTCGCAGTTAGCAGTTGATATGTAATTTGAAGGGGATTCTTACGTGTATGATTTGGCAATGTGTATCCTTTTCTAAAACTAACAAGAAGTATGCGGAAAGTAAAAGGGAAAGGGCCTAAGAAATTTGTACTCTATTCTAAATGCAAGGTATGTGGGGCTTCATCTCAATAGACTTCAACCAGATTTCACCTAGCCTCCGTCGGACAGCCTCAGCAAAATCGGTGCAATCTTCAAAGGGGATAGCAAAAGATATTCAAGTTATAGTTTAACATACGTACACCATCAGAACAACGCATATAAGTATGTAAGCCATAACCGAAGTCAAGCACAAGATAATGTCCAGTTGACCACGCAAGGCAGACTTATCATCAACAAGCCGCTAGTGGTATGGAATAAAATGAAACTATCTCAATGAAACACCACACACCAAAGTAAGCTACTTGCATGAATTTAATCTACTTGGATACGAAAGGAAGAAGAAACCTTGCTAGCATTTCATGACAAGACAAATTCCATCATCAATGAAAAGATCTATTATCACAAAATGTGTTACACAACAGTCTCTTCAAAAGTTTTCAAAGGGAAAACCTTCTCTCTTCTCCAAATTATGCAAAATGCTCTACAATCTAGCTCTAACTCTATCTCAATTCTAGCTCTGATCTAATCTTTGATCTCTAATTCTAATCTGATGCCTTACAAATGAGGGGGACTCCCCCTTTTATAGCTAGCCAAGTCCCAAAGGACGGCTAGGGTTACAATCAATAGAGTGGCCAGAATCGTGCCACCTCAGCCCTAACCCTAAAAACTGCCAGAATAGGGAGTGGTACATTAAATGAATCAAAGATTCCCACTCACTCCCAAAATAGCAAATGTAATAAATGCTCCATACTCAGTCTTCTAGAAGATCCTCGTCCAGTAGTGTGTTCCCATTAGCCTTCTCTCTGACTGCCAACTCAACAAATCTGCTAAGTACGGCCTCAACCTCCTCAACTGAAATAGATGGAACACAATCTAACTGAAACTCTAACACTGTAACTGAGTGCTCGTGCCTCGTACAAGATTTTCTCCAAGCAGCCAATGAGTCTTGCGTGTTTTGGATCAAAGTGGAGAATGTAGCAGTGTTTTCAAAGTCATCTTGCACGAAGGTCTTAACATCTGCGAAGAAGGGAACCAGCAAACCCCTCAAATTATCAAAACTTATCTCTTCTGGACTCAGCCACCTAGCGAAGATGGCCTCGAAGGTATTATGAACTCCATCTATAATATTGGCCACTTAGCCTTGGCCAGATCTGGCTAAAATCGCTTTGTGCGCGCCGAAAGAGCCATACATGGAGAGTAGCGAAGAATACCACGAGATAAATCATATGGGTCATTAAACTTCGAATGACACCTGCATCAATCAGCAACGCAATGGCATGCCTCGGCACCTCAAGGCGGCTGGATCATACTACGATAGATGGAAGCATCGCCCCAAGCATGATCCACCGCATCCATCCGTGCCAAAATAGTAGAGGCCTGCTGAAAAGCAAAGGATAGGTCCTCCATGAATTTCTCTGTCTCCGTACGAACCCCTGTGACCCATTTGTCTGCCTCCTGTGCCATCCTCCCCAATTCTACCAGGCCGCTGATCGACTCTCTAGGAACATCCGCCGGAGGCTCTATCACTGGTACATCCTGCCCTCGAGAACGAGACAACTGCTGAACATATCCAACTAACGCCTTGTGTTCTCGTTTCAACTTCTTGTACTTTCCTTCTTTCTTGAATAATCTATCCTTGAGGGCAAGGAAGGGTTATCACACTCCCTCAACAATCACGAGCACCGTTAAGTGATCCCAAGTCAAAATTAATTTGACCACCTGTAGTTTTCGGTTGCTTCCTCGGTCACACTTTCGACTTTCGTGGGACGACAACGTGAAGGAGTCGAAACCATCTCGCTCGTGGAGATCTTCGAAAATTTTTCTTGCCTTCTTCAGCCGGTGAGCCAGCGATCGGTTCAAAACTCTTCCATCTCAACGCTGGATCAATTTCCCTCCTTTCGAGCTTCTTCTCATTCTATCTCTAATGTCGAGGCACCTGCATTATGAGTAATAATGAAGGGCGGCTGCTCCGTCTCGACTTCTCTAGCACATTCCACTTCTTCACTCATTCTGGCGAGGCTCATCGTCCTCAAGTGGCTGAGTGTCACCTGACACTATATCATCATCGTCGCCATCATTCATGGCCGCCTCTATCTCCTGCTGAAATTGAGGGTCAGTAATTGTCCCCTCATCATCCTGCTGATCCTGCTGATCAACCCTAACAGGTACAGTGGCACTCTGGCCAATTGACTCCCTCCGTGGAGGCTGAATATCATTCTGTATCTCCGGTACCTGATTCAATGTAACCCTCTGATCAGCAAATAAAGACACCTCCTGTATGCTTGGAGAACGTGTCTCCAAAGGTACGGCCACTGTAACTCGTGGAGGCTCTGGCTGAACTAATTCTTTCTTTCTGGACTCTGGACCCCGTGTGATCTGTTTCTTCCTTCCTGTGGTGGGCGTCCTGTGATCTCCCATCAAGTTGTAAGTCAAAGCAATTGACCTACCTTTCAATCTGCTCACTCGCCTATCGACCCATGCCCTGGTGAATGTCATAACCGGGATAGAGAGAGTATCAAGGTCGGCAACCTCGGGCTCTGACCAATCTATAGGCGGAAGTGGAGTATCCCGAACGGCTGCATAGTCTGGATGGACTACATCCATATCCTCATTAACCTGGTCCGGAACCGGAACTACCTCACACTCCCTGATCAGAGTAATCGGCAATCTAGAGAACATCCTCTTTCTCACTTCAATCTCATCAATTGCATCAGCCCAATAATCCTCAATGGTGGCCTTGTGTTTAAATTCCTCTGACAACACCCAGTTGATGTTATGGTGTGGGTCATAGTGTTGTCTACTTGTGTGATATGAGAAATGATGAAATTGAAGCTCACTTTCAGCTTCTCTACATGCCTGTATCGAAGGACAAACCTCGTCCGAGTTGCCCATCACAATTGGAGACTCTATCCCTCCTTTCTTCTTTTTCTTCTGGATTTTGTCAAAGGCCAGTAACTGTCTAGCTATCTCTAGCATTATTATTCTGTCTGTTGGGTACTTAGGCAACCTATATGGGTATGAAGAAAATCCTTGCAACCTAATGTATGAAAATCTTGGAAATTGTATAAACCAGCACCCATACCTCTCAATTAGCTCCTGGGCATTTCTAGAGATTCTGCACTGTAACCTCTCCTGAAGCATCCTCGTGATGTACATGGTGAATGAATCGTTGACA
>VDFB02175515.1:0-43798 GCA_007258455.2 Sequoia sempervirens
GAGAATGGTATCGATGTGATCATCCTATCACAACGAAAGATGCTGTTCTCTTTTTCATCTCAGAGTCACACTTAGAGATCTTCATAATTAACATGAAACAACTCGCAATGAATAAAATGAAATCTTCAACGGATCTCTATTCTAGTGAACACAATTCAAAAGAAACCACTATCTCTCTCTTTACTGCAACAAGATCCAACTAAGAATGATGTAACTCAAACAAAGAATACTTATCTCTTTAAATATTCTGATGGAAGCCTGTAATGTCATGACTGGAACAGCTTCTAACAAGTTCTTCACTCAGCAACAAACTCCATGGTTTCTAAGCTATCCCACAACCTCACAGCCTTATCTGCAAGAGTACTAGGTTGCATGAGGGTTTTCTCAGATTTGCGACCCTTCAAAAGACCCACGACTTGACTATGATGCTCACGTGATCTCCACATGCCAAAAAGATTCCTTTGCGCAATGGTAAAATCCCACACAAGGATATAGCTGACCTCAGTCTCAAAGAATATCACGAACCAACCAGCATAAATAAATATTCGCCCCACTTCCAGTATGGAGATATTGTTCTTTTCAAATCTCCATTAAGTTCACAGAGCAGATTAATTAAAATATCATGACCACTTCTAATGGGCCACGATCTCCTATACCAAGTGAATCGCCTCCTGCAGCAAGGGATAATGCTGAATGAGACAGATATTCACTTGAATCCTCAACCTTCAAATCATACACCATCTTGACAGGCTGAACAAATGGGATAAGCTGAATGCAATAATCTGATCACGATCCTCAAACCCGCTCTGATACCATGTTAAATTTATGTGAACAGATTAAATGCACAGAGAATTAAGTTGAAATCAGACAAAATAACACAGTATATACCCTGGGAAAACCCTCCTCTTGAGGGAGAAAAACCCAGCAACAAAGATCTCTCTTATATTTGATGCAACAGTGTCAATTTTACAAATTACAATAAGGTCTAACTCAAGACCAATAAGCATAATCTGATAACAAAGAATGACTGATAACAACCTGTAGATCACACCTGGTAATGACAGATTACAGATCTGATAAAATTTACTTTGCACTCGGCAGTGATCGCCCTTGCTTGGACTGGTGTATACGATCTTAATTCTCAGTCAGGTCCGCTCTTGATGACTTTCGCCGATCTGATAAGTTCGATCCTAGATCTCAGACGAGTTTGATCTTTGACCCAGATCTGGTGATTCGATGATGAACTTGGATCAGGTTCGCACTAGAAGATTCAATGAAGACCTTCGAACAGATTCGCATTGATAAATTTCATGAACAGTAACAAACAAGATCGCACTATGCAATAACAAGATCGCTCTCTGCAATAACATGAATCTGGAGATTTAAACGGACTTGAAGACTCAGACAGAATTTTTGCTATATCTCATGAACGGACTGATTCATGTGTATATGTATAGGAGACAAGTCTTACATGTCGGCCTCTTACAAAATCACATATCTACTTAAAGATGTCGGCCTAGTATATTAAATGTCTTTTATGAGTTTCGAATTCTTTCATGTCGGCCAAAGCATGAGATACAAAACAATAAAAGGTAAATTGAATAGCCAACGGCTATTATTCAATTTAAGACTTTCTCGAAAGAAGTGAGCTGGAAGGATCAACTGAAGCTGCTATAACATTAACACCATCCATCCTGGAGGAGATAGGCAATCAACTGGGCACATTTGTCTGCGCAGAAGAAAGGAAATTGGCAAAGAAGAACCAAACCTATGTGTGCATATGCGTGGAAAATAAAGCAGACGGGAAGATATGGAGTGAGATTGAACTGCTAACGGACTATGGAAACTGGGTTCAAAAATTGGAGCGGGATTCTCTAATGCATAATAATTTGGTGTGTACTCTAGGATGCAGAACACCTAACGAAGAGGCAGGGAAATCCTGTCTTTCGGATGCCCCACCGGTGACTCCCAAAGTGTCAGTTTGAATCACCACCGATACCACAAATCCTTCCCCTCCAAAGGTAGGGAGTGAGAAGTCTTTGCCAACAAAGTGCAGGGTTTCTACAAAAGAGGACAGGGACAATGAGCAATCTTTGGTGGGCGCCTCCCAAATTGGGTCTCCAAGATCATCCTCAGTGGATAAAACAAAGGGGAGGAAGGAGCTACAGGAGGAACAGAAGGTGAGGGAGGATCAGTTTGTGGATTTAGAAGACAAAATCTCTAAGACTCTAGAACTTTTGGGGGATAGTTGCCGGAATGTGGAATTGGATTCTCTGATAGAAGTTGGGAAGGAATTAGTGGAATTAGCGGAGGCAGCTAAAGCAAAGTCAGGGATGCCGGAGGTAGGGTTTAATCTAGAAGGTATAGAGGATATTTGGGAGGCAGAAGGTCAAGAAACGATAGAGTTGTTAAGCCCACAATCAGGAAAAAAGAGAAAGTTGACAGAAGAACTGCAGGCAGCCAAATCTCGATTAGGAATTCATAGAAGGGACATACTTAAACTCACTCCGGATTGCGGGGATCAGAAAAAGCGGGGTAGAATCCCTAATCAAGAAAAGAGAAAACAGGATGGGGAGGCCAGTGGACAACAAAAAATTGATTCAATGATTAAAGTAGGGAAGGGTGGAGCCCTTCCTGAACAGCAATGAAAATTTTAACCTGGAATGTTAGGGGCTTACATGCTCCTAACAAGTGGAGCCTCATTAGGCGCCACATATAAGTGAGTCAAGCAAAAATCTGTATTTTTCAAGAAACAAAATTAGGCGGTATAGATCTGGAGAAATTTGGCAGAAAATTGAGGTCATGGAAATGGATAGGTGCGGAAGCGGAAGGGGCTTCGAGAGGCTTATTGATTATATGGAAACCACAAACAGTCCTAATAGAGGCATTGAACTCGAGTCGTCACTAGATGGTGTGCAAGGTAAGAAGTTTAATCTCGAATCTTCATTTCAATCTAATAAATGTGTATGGTCCCCTGATGTGCGTTCAGAAAAGATTGGTCTGGCTAGAATTGGATGGAATCTTGAATGGAATGCAACAGGGTTTTAGCATAATAGGAGGGGACTTTAATGCAATTCTTAGGCAGGAAGACAAGAAAGGTGGATCAGGAAAAACACTACAGTCCCAAAAGGATTTCTGTAGCTTTGTGGAGAGAAACTCTTTACTGGAAATTCCCATAGGTAACGAACATTTTACCTGGACAAATCGTAGGAAAGGGTTTGGAAGTATAGCGGAAAAATTAGATAGATTCTTCTTCAAAGGAAATTTGAGCCTTTTTCCTTTCTTTTTCGAGAGTAAGATAAACTCTAGGACTGGCTCCAACCATTTTCCAGTTCAACTTCAAATAGATGGGGAGAAGGGGCCGATTCGATGCCCATTCAAATTTGAAATGATGTGGTTTAAGGACCCTAGCGTGATGGAATTATTAGAACAATGGTGGAAGGAATGCTCTCCGGAGGGCTCAAGCTTATTCAATGTGATCACAAAGCTAAAATACTTGAAGCAGCGACTTAAACAATGGAACAAAGAGAGTTTCAAGAACATCTTCAGAGAGAAAGAGCAAACGGAGGAAGAATTGGAAATCCTAGCAGATGAAATTATTAATAGAGGGATGAATGAAGACTGCTACATGAAAGAAAAGGCACTAACCAACAAGCTCAATGATATCCTAGCCAAAGAGGAAGTTTTCTGGAGACAAAAATCTAGAGAGGTCTAGTTGAAGACAGGAGACAGAAACTCGAAATTCTTTCACAATTCCACGAAAGCAAGGAGGGATTTCAACAGAATATCATGCTTGAAAGATGGGGATGGAAGATTGATGGAAGATCTGAAGGAAATCAAAGATTCAGCAGTTACATATTTTCAGAACCTACTCAATGACTGGGAAGGTTCAAATTGGGTTGCCTAGAATGTCTCCTTGCAATTCATACCGAAACTGATTTCTCAAACTCAAATGAGAGCCTTGAATGGAAAATTCTCTGAAGATGAAGTGAAAGAGGCAATCTTTGGGATGCAACCAGAAAAGGCACCTGGACCGGATGGGTTTCCGACCGGTTTTTTCCAGAAATGCTGGCACTTCTTGGGTAAGGATGTTTGGGAAGCCATAGAAGACTCTAGGAAAAACAGAAGAGTTTTAAAGGAAGCAAATAACACTTTAATTGCCCTCATTCCAAAGAAAGAAAAACCAGACTCTTGGGATGACTTTCGCCCAATATCATTGTGTAATACGATTTACAAGATATTGGCCAAAGCAGTAGCTAATAGATTGAAGAAGATTCTCCCCACAATTATATCTAAGGAACAAACAGGATTTGTCCCAGGACGTTCAATTTTAGATGGGGTGATCATTGCTCAAGAAGTCATACACTCAATCCAAAAACTAAATAAGCCGGCAATGCTGCTGAAACTGGACATCAGAAAAGCATATGACAGAGTGAATTGGAGATTCCTCTTCAAAGTAATGGAAGCCTTCGGCTTTCAAAAGGAATGGTTAGATTGGCTCTTTGGATGGGTGGCTAGTCCGCGTTTTTCAGTGCTGGTTAATGGCTCTCCGGAGGGATACTTCACAACTTCAAGAGGGCTTAGACAGGGGGACCCTTTATCCCCCTTCCTATTTATAATAATGGCTGAAGCACTCGGGAGATCAATTGAAAATGCAAGGCGGTCCGGATGGATTCAAGGATTGCAAGTGACCAGCAGTCTACCCAACATCACGCATCAGCAATTTGCGAACAACACAATGCTGTTTGGTGAAGCTTCAGCAAAAGAGGCACAAAGATACAAAAAAATGTTAGAAGATTATTCTAGGGGCTCAGGGCAAGAAGTAAGGCTAAATTAGAGATATTTTTCTTCAACTCTAATTTTGCCAACGAACTTCAAATTTTGCGAATTCTAGGATTTAAGATGGGCCAATTGCCATGCAAATTTCTGGGGCTACCACTGGACAAAGGCACCAAAAGTAACGGTGCCTAGAGTTCTATGGTGACACGATGTAAGGATCGAATATCCTCATGGAAAAACAGGTGGCTTTCTTGGGCAGGGAGGTTAACCTTGCTGAAATCAACACTTTCAGCACTCCCCATCTATATGATGTCCTATCTGTAGCTATCTATTGGAGTGAGCAAAGAACTAAACAAGGTGATGAAGGACTTCTTTTGGAAAGGCAATTCAGATCAAAAGAAAATTCCTCTCATAAAATGGCAAAAAGTTTGTGACAAGAGGGAGAAAGATGGGACAGGTTTGAGAAATGTTCTTCGTCAAAACAAGGCACTGGGGGCAAAATTAGCTTGGACCATTCATTCTCGCCCCAACCTCAAATGGGTGAAGATTGTTAGAGCAAAATATTTGGAAGCAGACCCTTACTGTTTTCTAGTTGCAAAATCCTTGCCATCTGGGTCCCGAATTTGGAACTTCATTAAAAACTGTAGAGATCTTATAACAAACTTTCTTACGTGGGAAGTGAAGGATGGAAAGGAGGCTTTGTTCTGGGAAGACTCTTGGGAAGGACATCCAGCATTAGCCGACATCCCTGAACTCTCAAGAGTAAAGGAGAAGACTAAACAAATCTGGGGCTCGAAAGTTAGAGATTACATAGATTGCTCGGAAGACTCAACTGAAGGTTACATGAAGTGGAAATCGGTGAGAAGTATGGAGCTGGGAGCCCAGGAAATGGAATTCTTTGAGAAAGCACTGTCAAGTCGAAGGATTTGGGGCAGACAGGGGAGTGATCGATTACGTTGGGATGTTGCATCAAACGGGATATATTCGGCCAAGATAGGATACAACATACTTTCATCCTCAAATGAAGAAAATTCAGAGTTACCTCGAAATCTTTGTTGGAACAAGGTTTGTCTCCCAAAGGCAGGGATATTCACATGGGCTGCAGCTCAAGGAAGAATCCTTACAGGAGATAGGTTTACCAAATTGGGCTATCATGGTCCGACCAGATGCCCTCTGTGTCAAGAGGCTGAGGAAACAGTGGATCACTTACTCATTAATTGCAAGTTCACTTACCAGATGTGGTGTTGGCTGTGCACAAAACTAAACTGGGTAACGGTTTTTCCCAACACCTTATTAGAATGCTTAAACTCTTGGCCAAGTAAAGATCACAACTCCATATTCGAGGAGCTCTAGAAGATGAGTCCTTCAATCCTAATTTGGGAAGTGTGGAAGGAGAGAAATAGGCGTCTTTTTCAGGATAAAGAGATGTCGATCCCAAGGCTTCAGTGCAAGATAGAGGCAAACATAGCATAACTTTTCAATGCATAGCTGATGGTCAAACAAAAAAAATCTAATTTTACCAAATGGGATGCTTGGATCATGAAACAATGGTTTGGAATCAAAACCCCCCCAGTGGGCTGCTCAGGAAACGCGGCTTCCTCGGAACAGCGCAACAAGACACAGTGGATCCCCCCTGAGCAGGGGTGGGCCAAACTGAACTTTGACGGAGCCTCCAAAGGGAATCCGGGTCTGTCTGGGGCAGGCTACATTATTAGAACTTCCACAGGTTCGACTTTGGGGAGATTACCTCAGCCTCTAGCAGAAGGAACGAATAATGCAGCTGAATTCCAAGCTCTTCTGCTTGGATTAAAACTGGGGAAGGAATTAGGTATTAAAAATCTGATAGTCGAAGGACTCAACTCTGGTCATTAATGCTCTTAGGACAAGACAGATCCACAATTGGAAATTGGCGGTGTATCTGGAAGCTGCATTAGAGCAACTAAGGCATTTTGAACAAGTGATGATCAATCACACCTTAAGGGAAGGAAACACGGAAGCTGACTCTTTGTCTAATAAGGGAGTAATTGGACCCAGTTTCAAAGAATGTAATACAGAGTAATTTCTTGTGGGTGGCAGGGTGGGCCCCCTCCGTCCCTCATATAGCTACCTACTACACGCATCCACGAGATCGACACACAAAGAGGAAATTAAGCTCTCAAAGAGGGAGGACTTGAGGTGGTGGACGGGGTGCGAAAGGTGGCTGCTTAGTGGCAAGGCCACATCACTCCAAGCCATCTCCAAAATGACGGAGGGATGCGGAAGGAAATAGTTCAAAGTTTAGCAGCCCATTAAATTAGGGAAGCCCTCGGTGTCGTCAAGAGGAATTAATGACACAAGAATCCAAGCGAAACGGCTCGATACGTAGGGCACGGCAATCATGAAAGCTTAAGCTTTTGGGCCGAGTGGCAAATTTACTTCCCACGAGGAGATAACCGAATGAAGGATGAAGGCCGTAGGACAATGTCATGGCAAGGACGGAATGCTTGCTTCGCCATTATTCAGATTCGTGCGCGAAGGCTCGGCCTTACATCATACGGGCCTTTTAAATGAACTGATGAAGACATTCTCACATTATGGTTTTCGAAATTTGGCTTGTGTTTTGTCTCTGTGCAGGGACTTGTCGACAAAAGGGCTGCAAATGGCGAGTTCGAGCAGATCGAAATTCATTATCTCCATATCGGCGAGGGGGCTGGAAAGTTTCGGTGTTGATACACCAGTCTCCTTGGTGGCAACGGAGAGACAAATAGCGTTCCGGGAGATTACGGATCAAAGGCTAAAGCGAATTTTGCTCGAGGATGATCCCTTGACAATATTAGCAGTCAAAATGGTATTAGGCAAAGGTCATCTGGAAAGAAAGGAATTTGCGAGAGACAACCCTCACATCTCTTCTAGGTTCTTAGCCGTTATTCTAGACCTGGAAATTCCGAAGGCGGAGGCAAAGGAAATGATGGAGCGTCTTTTCCGAGGCGACCTGCTAGGGGGGTTAGAGAAGACATTAAAAGCGGCTTTCAAGGGCAAAGGAATCCCGCACCCCGCAGACCTGGACCTTCTTTGGGAGACGGACGAGGCAGTCAAAGTCTTTCCCTTCATTTTAGACCTCAAGGGGCCAAAATTGATGAGGCACAAAATGGTATCGGCTATGGCAGTCAAATTCCTGAAAAGGAAGCTGAGGCTCGTGACGGAGGAGGGGATGGAATGGGTGGAAGACTTCACCCGGTTTGCAGAATTAAATGGCTTCCTGTGAAGCTCATCCTCTGTGTTTTAAGTGTTTTAATGTTTTAAAATTTTGTGGTTAATCATAATACTGGAAGGTTTTTAGTAGTAACGCAATGGAACTGGAAATCGGTACTGGTCGGGTGAGGCTCGGCCCCTAGCTTTAATTTTCTGTATTTAAAATCATAACAGTAGCTAGCTTTTTGAAGCCATGCAGTGTGACTGCAAATTTTGAACCAGCAGTTGCTTACTCCTGGGTTGGAAGGTTTAGCCGATAGGCTCAGATATCATGAAGGACTGTTATTTCCTGCTATGCAGACGCATGTATATTTTATAAAAACTAATATAAATCCCTACCTTGCATATCAAAAAAAAAGAAATTGCAGCAAATCTTCCTTGCAAATCTGATTTGAGTCACGAGAGACAGAAGATCTAAAAAGAGGGTTTGTATTCAAAGGGCAGTGCTTTGTGAGGATACCGAGCCACCCCTCCCCCACAAAGGGGCAGATATGTGCTCCGATTAGCCTTGATCCAAGTTGGGGGATGATAATTATTATTGGTGAGGGGAGATTGTTTGTTCAGAGGTGGAGAGAGCATGGACCAGTCTTGTCCCTTAGGAGCTTCAAATCTGAACTCTAAAACAACAAATGAAAAGTTTCCCAAGTGAAGAAATTTTTTATAATCCAGGAAAAAGGTTTCCAGCCCTAATGTGAATATTTTTATGATGAACTCTCTATATTATGACTTGAAATCCAAGGCACAATGTAATAGACAATTGTGCACTACAAATGTAGAAGTTATAATAGTGTATAACATGCAGAAAATTAAAAAAAAAAGAAATTTGAATAATGGAAAGTTAATCATCAAATAGTGAATCTAAAAACATATTCTTGCCAGCTAAGAAATACTCCCTGGTTTGTAAGACTTTGTAAATCAATCATATTATGGACATATCATTCATTTAAAAATATCCACGTAAGCTATGGATTAAGCACAGATTGTATCAAAAAGACATCTTTTAAGGGATATCTTGGAAGTGGACCTAGAGACGTTGATGTTCCAAGAGAGAAAAGAAGTGTATCCTTTGCAAAAATGTGAATGTGAAGCAAGCTTCATGCTAAAGGAGACCAAAAAGTCAAAAAGAAGGGACCAAAAAATTGGACCCCCAACTAGGTGTAAGTGGATATGATCTCCAGGGCTGCCCCCTTGTAAAAGAATCGGAATCTACAAAGAAGACATTTGGAGAGGTTAAAAATCATGACCTTCGTTTTACTAAGGTTGACCACAAGCTGGTAGAGTTCACAAAAGTGTGCATGGGCATCAAGTTGCTGTAGTAACCCAGGAGAGCAATATCATAAGCACAAAGCAGAATGGAAGTATTGAATAGAAAGAACTATTCATTTGGTCATTTGAAAACTATGCGAGACTTCTTCGATCTTCATCAATTTGTTTGTCTGGACTATTGGTCATCAAAATGTATCACAATAATTCTAGAATATAACAATTAATGTTAATAATATAAAAGGCTGGAAATAGATAAGAATTTATATGTAGAGCAGATCATATTTTCAAAAATACATGTTTAATAATTTGAATGGAGAAAAGACAATTGAGAAAAAAACAGAACAGAGAAAGAACATGGTTGGAAAATGAGACAAAAAAGGGAAAAATGGGTGCATGCAAGCAGACTTGTTACACAAGAAAGTCATTTAAGGAAAGACTGCCTTATAATATATGGATGCAACACATGGTGGAAGGCATGCTGATTGTGGTGATTATGGCATGCTGCAAACGTTGCCAACTTAAAGGTTAAAGATACAGTTGTTTATGCTGAGTTCACTACCACATTTTCTAAATGCTATGGAGAAAGTTAATGGCAAAGGATTTGAGATTTCTTCAAAAGTTTGTTTAAAGGGCACACTTGAGTTCTTGAAGAAAGTGGCAAAATTTCCAAGAATTACAATGTAGTAAAACATCCAAGATCCTAAGGGAAAACCATGTGGCACTCCCTCATTCTATGTAAAAAGACTACTAAACATTTGCACATGATAAAAGAACATGAATATGCTGCATATACTAATTTCTTTATCTACACATTAAAAATAAGATGCATGCATATAAACTAGTGATACAAATCTCATCAGGACTCGCCCAAACTTGGCAAGTCCCAAGTTGAGCCAACCAAACTGAGGCCCAAAGACTCAAGGCCTGGGTACCCGATGAGTCTAGTTAGACTCACCGAGCATGCCAAACTCACTAGACTCGACAAGTCCCAAGGGGGTAGACTTGACTAGGTCTATGAAAATCAGGAAAAGAGAAAAGAATAAAAATTTGAAAATGCTTAAATGTAAAAGCATGAAAGTTGAGCATTTTTTTATGGGTTGGAGGACTTTTGGAGGACAATTAAAAGTGACAAAATTATAAAAATGGCCTGCAGCATGAAGATTTGTGTCGTGTCAAAAGCTTTAATTTGGGTCTGGTGATAAGGGCTCCACCCCTCTACTCCACTCTGAATCATGATAGGGAGTGTGCCAAGGGTGATGCCCCTAGACCCTATGAGGGTAACTGGTCTTCGACCCTGCTAGGGGCACTACCCCCAAATCTCCAATCGAGTTTTAAAAGATAAAAAATGAAAATTAGTTTGGGCCATTCTAGGTGGAAGAGCAACATTTTTTTCATTCTTTTTCCCAATTAAATCCTTAGTAATTGAATTACATTTATATGTCTAGTTTGCTAAGTCAAACCCTTTCTTGAAAAATGCTCCTATGGCGATAGCAGCATTTACAGATTTGTCTAAGATACAAGTGCATAACTCCACATAGAGCTAGCAATGTTGGGCTGAGGTATACAAGCTCCTTTCTGCCATAGTTCGTGACTCCATATTGTGATTTCTGTTTTTGATGCCATGGATGTCATATCCACTAGTGTTGTACACCTTAAACACTTGACAATATTTATATAAGTAGGAGGTATATTCCACAGCGTGTCAAATTGTGATATTGCTATCAAGATTCAACTGTGTGGTTTTACGAGTCAAACTCATTGACCCATGTTTCATGGTTTTACTTATGAAACATGGGTCAATGAGTTTGACTCGTAAAACCACACAGTTGAATCCTGATAGCAATATCACAATATTTCTATATAATTATATTTAAAAATGTTGTTTCCATCAATAAAATCTGCTTTTAAACTCATGGTGTCAATGTATACTTGTGTATGTGATCAAAGTAGCTTCTATTCCATTTGTTTATTGTGTCTTTAAAGTTTACTTATTGAAGGATGCATGATAAAAGTTTAAATCCTAAAAAATTTCTATATTTCATGGATTTATCAATTTGCCGAGTCTGAGCGCCAAGTTTTTCCAACATAACAAGACTTCCAGTTTCTAATTTCATTGTTCAAACCTTGCAGAAAATTTGGAGGCTTGACTCAATAATTGAAATGCTAGAGAACCACCTAGAAATTATACTCTCAAAAAGAAAACCCACACCCAGAGTAGCTACCTTTTCAACAGAGGAATTTGATATTTGTCCTTTATTCTTGGCCTCATCTTCATTGAATGCATCATCACTCCCTGGCAATGAATCTACAATCTGAGGTTTCTCTCCTGCTTGTGTGCTATGCATATTGTCGTTGTTTACTACATCCAAAGCTTTAGAAGTTGTCTCTGCCTGCTTCCTTGCTGCCTCTTCTCTCTCTCTTTCTCCTTGACTCCTCTTCCTTTAGCTGCTTAAATCTACATTTAGATTATAGTCCATGAAGTTAAAACATATATCATCCATAAAAACTAGAATTTAATTTTAAAATAAATGATCAACCTGTCACCAGGACCAGGTTTATTTGGATCAGCAACAAGCTGAGATTTGGGTGGCTTATTTGCATTAGCTACAAGCTGAGATTTGGGGACTTTCAACTCTTCCATGCTTTGAGTTACATCAAAATCTTTATCTACAACAGATTTTGCACCACCCAACTTTCGGAGCCACACTTGCTGTCCTGTGCTTAAAATGTTATTTGTAAGCCTGAAAGAAACCAAAACAAAAATTTAGTTACTTGCTGACTGACCGATACTCCCAACTATCCAGTGTATCCAGTGACTGATAGATGTTAAATATTTGAAACATGACAACACAAGTGAAAATACAGAGACCTATTATCATGTGAAACCAATGACAGCCAGATTAGAGCTCAAAACATAATTTCCCGTGACACTCATTCAAAGTTCAATTGAAATAGCTGCTTTACGAATTCACAAACACTGCAAAGCAATCATTTGTGAGCTTTGGATTGCCTTGCAATAGCAAATGCCAAAGTTACGTATCACTTAATGTTTCCAGTAAACTTTTCAAAGGAGAAAATGGCATTATGATTCAAAGGTATAAACTGAAACAACATTATTTCTGTTCAACAAAAACTAAAGGAGTTAACCAAAATGAATCAAACACTAACCAGAAAACTGCAAAATAATGATTTCAACTCAATTTAAGTAATTTTCCTGCTTACTTTGTTACTAGCAATGGGAAATGGGCAAGGAATGGGGAATAAATTATGTGACAGAAATGGGGAAGAAAAGTTTCTTCATTAGAAACAATTAGTGACTATATCCAAAAATAAAAATAACATAAAAATTGTTTTTTAATATGATGCCCAGGTAAAAGTGACAATATCTATCCAGCACAAAAATCAATGGAGATCTTTTCAAATTTACTAATTACTAATTTAAATAAAATATTGTATCAAAATGGTATTATGGAAAAAAACTTATGCAGTTGGCATCATATTTGTACTACTGGCTTTGAGTTTAGGGGACGAATTATTGGAAGAATGAAATGTTTTAACTTAATTGTAAGTTAATTTTTAGACATCAGTATAAGTGTTATTACATCATTAACATAAGCAATAAATGATTGTGTATAAATGTAGTCTGACATTATATCTAACAAACCAACCCCCCTACATCCAATGACTAACTAGGAGACAACTCCAATTTTTTCTTTAAATTTGACAAAGCGAAGACAACCAAGAGGTTTTTCATTAGATCAGCAAACCGTTCCTGAATAGCATAGTGGCAGAGAGATATATCATCAATGTCACCCAATTGCTCAATGTGGTGATATGAACCTCAATATGCTTGGTGTGAGCATGATAAACTAGGTTCTTCACTAGCTTCAAGACTCCTTGGTTTTCATAGATGAGTGGAGTTGGTATAATCTAAGGAAGTTGTATATCACAATATAATCATATTGCTTCGCAATCGACATTGACAGCCACTTTGTATTCTGCTTCAATGGAAGATAAAGCCTCGATATTTTGAAGTCTACTTCTTGACAAAACAACTCCTAAGCCGAAGAAAAATATATTTCATCGTTGATTTTGAAGTATCAACTAAACCAGCCCAATCAATGTATGCATATCTTTGCAATTTTTGAAGTATTTTGTGCTCTGATAGAGTACACCAAAGTAAAGCATACCCTTGACATATCACAACACTCATTTTGTTGCATGCCAACGAACAAGTTTTCATTGGGTTAAAAACCAAGAGAGATAACTAACAGAAAAACAAAGATCTAATCGTGTGCATGTAAGTTATACCAAACTTCCCACCAATTGTCTATAGAGTGACTCATCAACTAGTGATGCATCATTGTAGACTGACAACTTCAGCCCAACCTTCATGGGTGTAGTGGAAGGATTGCAATCAACCATATAACAATGTTCCAAAAGATTTGCAACATACTTGACTTGAGTTATTAAATGAAATGTTCATATCACTCAAACTCTACACCTAAGTAATATTGTAGGAGACCTAAATATCAAAGCATAACATACATCAAAATTCAAATACTGAAATTAAGTGGACCTGCTACCTATGATGGCAAGGTCATCAACATAGACAACAAGAATCATGTCATCACCATCATTTTTGATGTAGAGAATTGGATTAAAAAGACTATCTAAATCCAAAATCTTGAAGATAGTAACCAATTTTTAAATACTAGGCTCATGGGGGTGCTTAAGTCCATACAAAGACTTACGAAGCTAACAAACTAGATGATCACCGCCAAGTACAGAAAAATCCTTCAAAATGCACCATGTAGAATTCCTTGTCCAAATCCCCATTCAAGAATGCACCTTCCACATCCATTTCATACACTTCCCAACCAAACTAAGTTGCAACGCAGAGAAGCAATAGAAATGTAATCATCTTTGCGGCAGCTCCATGAGCTCTACATCCCAATGTGCTACTAATTATGTTCCACAACATTTCCAAGATGAGGACAAGGAATGTGTTTTGCAGATGGCAAATTGAGGGCCATTCATTGGGGCTAGCAAGGGGACCGTATATATATATATATATATATATATATATATATATATATATATATCGAGAGAGAGAGAGAGAGTCAAGTTTCTACAAGTTAATGGCCAGCAATATAACATGAAAACATTATACCAGCAGCAATATAACAACAATAAAATTAACTATGTTCGACCAAGTTTCCGAGATGGGGGGACATGTTTCTGGCACAAATTTTTTTGAGGCCATTTTAGGGGATAGCAGAGGACAATAAAAGGGAAAGTTATATAAAACAATTGAAATTTTTTCAAAATATACAAAAAATTTCCAATATTCATATGACAACATTTATAAGGCATTCATTATATACATTATAGAATCCTTAATACACAACATGAGAGTCAAATTGAGAGTTCACATGAGAGTCAAACAAATTAATAAATGTCAAAACTCAAAATTGAATTGTTTCCATAATTCATTGCTGATGTACACATGAGATAAAAATAAAAAAACACAAAAAAATGTTGTTACACCTCGATTGTATAGCTACTACTGCATAGGGAAATGCACCGTAATGATTGAATCTTTTAGATGAATAAAACATGTTGTTCTTGTTATCGAATGAATGTGTCCTATTTAAATGATTGTCTCATTTGTCTGATACTTCTATTGATGTAATTCTTGAATAAATGTTGCATGTAAGTTATGGAATAATGTTTATTCTAACTTTTGAGATGTTTTATGTATACTGCTTTGTTTTGAGCATATGACTTCTGTTGTCGTGTCATGATGTGCAAGAAAGAGGATCATTCCTCCAGGCAGAGAAAAGATATCACTCGGGGAGGAGCTTGGTTGGGTAAACAGTAACGAGAACCATCTGAGCATACACACACGTTCCTTAGACTGAGTAAGCTTAGTCAGTTTGTGTGGGTAATAGATAAGTCGTCCATAGGCTTATGTGTTTGCGTTAGGAGTCATGTTTACTTCTATATGCATTTATAAATGATGTTTATCTTATGTATCTATTTGTGGTTTTACGATTATGTGGATATTAATAATATTATATTATTATTGCCTGGTGACTTTACGTAAAAATATATATATATCAGGTTGCTGACTAGCTCACGATGTATTGATATATTTGTTAAATATATATTTTTATATATGTAATTATATATTAAAGATTATATATAATATTATTATAGATATATTAAAATATATATATTTAAAATACTCGGGTATTTAAATATTCATATGTTTAATATATTTAAAAGGACTATAATAATATTATATAATAAAGTAAATAAGGGAATTACATTTTAATATTTTAAAACTTACTTGGAGCAATTAAATATTTAAAGTGAAAATATTTATAAACTCCAAAGTGGAAATATTTGTAAATATTTAAAAGAATAAATATTAAACTCAAAGGTGATAAAGTTAAAAGATTTAAATCTTTTAACATGAGCAAGTTTATTGAAGCGGACTATTGAAGAAGATAGTCGCTAGTTTTTGGGGAAAACATAAAGACTTCATATAGTATCGAACCTCTTTCAAAACATAGGGAAAAAGAGAAATATGAATCAAATATTTTGGTGTAAACATTTGAAAATAAACCAACATACAGCTGAGAGTTTTCCCGTGAATAGAAGAAAGCTTCAACGCAGCAAAAATAATGGAGGAAACTTTCAGCGCTGGATAATAGGAAATGCCAGCCAGTTGTTTTGTGCTGTAGCAAGCTAAAGCTTGACAAAATCGCAGCAACATGGGTCATTTGTTTTCATTGAAATATTCCAAGCCAATTTTTTCAAATTTTCAATTGCAATAAGCAGAGCAATACACAATCGTTAGGGTTAGCTCTAAACTAAAACGATACTGAAGCAACTCTAACCAGAATGTACACCAGGATCCCGATGTGGGCAAGGTGTGAGCATTGGTCAGAGGATCTGAATGCAGAAACAGAGCTGGAAGGAACTCTAACCAAGAATGGCGCCGATGATGGCGAGCATATGGTCAGAGGATCTTAAAGAAATGCTGATACAAAGAACTCTAACCAAGAATGCGCCGGCGAACGACGAGCATGTGGTCAGAGGATCCCTACCAACTAATAACTGAAATAACTCGACGTCAAGAATGTGCTTTCCAACCCAAGATGGAATTGGAGCTACCATATGACGGAGATTGCTAAGCATTACAATGCAATTAAGGGAAATAAACGAGAATGCTGAAAGTAAACTCAACACTCAGAATGTGCTTTCAAACCCGGCGTGGGAATGGAGCTACCATAGGGCGGAGATGTAAGATATTACAAAGCATGAAAACAAGATTAGAAGATTTGCTGACAGTACTACTGTGCAGCTTACAATTTGAAAGAGATTGCCTGCCAAGAGCTTAGGATTATAACAAATTAGCATTACATCATATAAGAGAACTCTCCTTTGCTTAATCAATGATGCCAAGACCAATAACTTCACTCAGAGACCAAATTGATGATTCTGATTTGGACAGACCTGCACTTTAAATTTATAACCAGCAACCTGACACACACTTAAATGATTATAACTCTCACACAACTCATCCGATTGACGTGAAACGAAATGCAATATTCCCTAATGATGAAGGCGACCAAGATAGAGCACTGAAAACTATCAAAATACCCCAAATTAAATATGCACGAATCCCAAGACAAAGTCAAAAGGTACGGCCCAGCAAGAGGGGCGATTTCACTTTAAAAATTCAAGACTTCTCTAAAAATTCTGTAACTTGGGGAAAAGGGTCGCCCCTACCAGACAAAGAGATACAGACAGTACCCAGAATGATTCTTTTTGTATTTTTTGACTTATGAATAAAAACAACAATCTGCTGTAAGGAATATGCAACTCCAGAAATCTCACTAATATGCATAAAATGAACTACAAAACCACACAAAGACTACAATGCAGAAATCCCACTACAAATCACTCAAACTACACTATCTCACCACTAGTCGCTATCTTTCAAGCGAGAAGCAATGCCAAGCTAGGAGGCTTACATTCCTCGAAGCAATCCCACAGCCAATTCGGCAGCATAACATTCTTGTAGACAAAAGATAATCCAAATGAGAACCAATGGCTTCCTTTTATAATTTCCAGTTGACCCTTCTCGAAACCCTAATCTTCTTTTTTGAACCAAACCCTAATTCTCCAATGGGTGGCGTCCCACTTTCCCAAGCAATACTTGACTTCTTATTATAAACTTTATCTCTTCCTTGAAGTTGGCGTCCAACTTATGCTTGGATTAATTCTTTTTTATAAGAAATATAATTAATTCCTTCAATGAAGCGCCCACCCATAAAGAACATCTTTAAAAACAACTTAAAGTGAAGTAGCTAGGCCAAGGGGGGGTCAATGTTAAAATATAACATTAAAGCATGACTTAATTAAAATAATTCGACTTATCTCTCCAATTGTGCCCCAAAGCCAAAAATGAGTAAACCAACTAATCAGTCTGAAATGGAAAACCAACCGTGCCGAAAACAATAGGACCACTGCCAGAAATAGAATTTACTAAAAATAGTAAATTCCTGAAGATGCTCAAAACGCCAAGAAAACATACCACTGCGAAGCTCTCTGAAAACCCAGAAAGAATCCGCCATTAAATCAACCAACCTCGAGCAAGAGCATCCTTCAAAACATGAAACCCTAATTTCACCTTCCGAATAGCCTACAGGTCTCCGGAATAGGCCAACAGTCAACTGGAAAGATCATGCTCGAGAAGGGGACATTACAGTCCACCCTCCCAAGATTGCTTGTCCTCAAGCAATCGCAAACCTGGATGCTGCAGAATCTCATCATTCTCCCAAGTCGCATCCTCCAAAGGCAAATTTTTCCACTTCACCAAGTATTCTCTGATTGTTCTTTTCCTCAAAGAACGTTCTCTGGAATCAAGAATCTCCTCTGGAATTAAAACCAACTGTCCTTCCTCATCCAAAGGTGGCAACTATGATGAAGCAACAACATTGTGTCCAAGTGCCTTCTTGAGGCAAGACACGTGGAAGACATTGTGTACCCTGTTGTTCGAAGGTAGCTCCAACTCATAAGCTACTGCTCCCACCTTTCTGATAACCTTGAACGGCCCATAGAAACGGGGTTTGAGCTTCTCAGCTCCACTCTTCTTGAGAGTAGACTGTCTGTAAGGCTGTAGTCGGAGATAAACCATATCCCCAACCTCAAAAGAGCACTCAACACGCCGCTGATCAGCATACATCTTCGGCTGATTCTGTGCAATCTGAAGATTGTTCTTCAAGGATTTCATGATATCTTGACTCTGCTGCAACAAATCCTTGGCTTGAGGGGCTTTGCTATCACCAAACACCAAATCAGCAAAGCTAGGAGCTTCATAACCATAAAGAGCCAAGAAAGGTGACATCTTTATGGACATGTGAAAAGAAGAATTATAACAGTACTCGCCTATGTGAAGCCACTTTACCCACGCTCTTTGCTGTTCCGAAACATAGTTCCTCAAGTAGCCTTCCAACCACTTGTTCACTATTTCAGTTTGTCCATCTGTTTGGGGGTGATAACTAGTGCTTGGAGTAAGCACAGTACCACTCATTCTAAAGACCTCTTGCCAAAAAGTGCTTAGGAACTTGCTGTCCCTATCACTCACAATGTTTTTTGGCAACCCATGTAACCTAAACACCTCATGAAAAAACAGATCTGCAACTTGGGCTGCTGAAAAAGAGCTGGTAATGGCGAAGAAGTGAGCAAATTTTGTTAGTCTATCCACTACAACATAGATACAATCCTTCCCTTGGACCTTGGGCAACCCGTGATGAAGTCCATCGATATGCTTTCCCATTTTTGATTGGGAATAGGGAGAGGTTGCAGCAGACCAGCTGGTAGAGTATGCTCATTCTTGTTCATTTGACAAGTGGGACATCCTGAATGTAGCGTTGAACTTCCCCTTTCAACCCTTTCCAAGAAAACCTTTCCCGGATCTGCCTATATGTCTTAAAGAATCCTTGATGACCAGCAAGCGGAATGTCATGAAATGTCAACAAAATCTTCTTTTTGAGCTTAGAATCAGCCACCAAAAAGATCCTACCCTTGTAGTGTATCAGCCCTTCAACCACCTTGTACCTTTCGTCATGAAAAGCACCCTCAATGATGCTGGTTGCAAACTGATTTTTGGCATAATCAGCAAGCAACATGTCCTTCCAATCAGCAGTAAGCTCACACAATGAGCTCAAATGGGGTCTCCTCGATAGAGCATCAGCCACAATGTTATTTTTTCCTTTGACATACTCAACGTCAAAATCGTAAGCTTGGAGCTTACTCACCCACTTTTGTTGCCTCTCGTTCAGATCCTTCTGATGCATGAAGTGTTTGAGACTATTGTGATCAGTCTTGACCACGAACTTGTTTCCCACCAAATACTGTCTGAACTTAGCTAATGCTTGCATAATGGCAAGCATTTCCTTGTCATAGATAGAGTATGTCCTCTCAACACCTCTAAGTTTTCTGCTCTCAAACACAATGGGATGTTTGTCTTGCATCAAAACAGCCCCAACACCTTCACCGGATGCATCACATTGTAGCTTGAAAGGCTTGGAAAAATCCGGAATGGCCAGGACCAGACAAGAGCTCATGATCCTCTTAAACTTATCAAAAACAGTTTGAGCCTTTTTTGACCAACAAAAAGCCCTTTTTTTTGTGAGATCAGTAAGAGGAGCAGCATTCTGTGAGTAGCCTTTCACAAATCTTCTGTAAAAACCACAAAGACCCAAGAACCCTTTCAATTGAGTCAAGTTCTCAGGAGGTGGCCAATCAACAACTGCCTTGATCTTTTCAGGATCAACCTTCACTCCCTCAGCACTGATTATGTGACCGAGGTAAAGTAGCTCCTTCATTCCAAATTCACATTTGGATTCTTTGGCAAACAAGCTCTCAAATTCTAGGATGCTAAGCACTTCCTCCAAGTGCTTGAGATGTTTTCCCATGTCTTGCTGAAAATCAGGATGTCATCAAAAAATATCAATACAAACTTCCTCAACTGCTTCTGAAAGACTCTGTTCATACAAGACTGGAAGGTAGCGGGAGCATTAGTCAACCCAAATGGCATGACTAGAAACTCGAAGTGGCCATAGTGACATCTAAAAGCTGTCTTCTCAACATCAGACCCTCTCATCCGAATCTGATGGTAGCCCGATCTCAAATCGATCTTTGAAAAGAACTTAGCTCCATGTAGCTCATCAATGAGCTCATCTATCCTCGGAATGGGGTATCAGTTTTTTATGGTGCTTTGATTCAAAGCACGATAGTCCACACACATGCGCATGGTACCATCCTTCTTCTTCACAAGAACAACTGTTGAACCGAAGGGGCTCTTGCTTGGACGAATGAAGCCCATCTCCAAGAGTTCCTGAATGTTTTTCTCAATCTCATCCTTCTGCTTCTTAGGGTACCGATATGGAGTTGTAATAACTGGTTTAGCTCCTTCCTTGAGCTCTATGATATGCTCCGAACCCCGTTCAGGTGGTGGTCCAGGAGGTAAATCAGCAAACACCTTGCTCTTCTTTGTGAGTAAAAACTGAATATCAAGAGGACAATCTCTCTTAGTTTCAACCGGACTAGCAGGAAGAATCATACATTCTGCAACCCACTCAGCTTGATCATGACGAATCAGCCTTGCCATTCTCTTGAATGTCACAACCCGAGGACCCCCATTGGACATTCCTCTTAGTACTACCCTCTTCCCATCGGCTTGAAACTTGAGCTCCATAGTTTGCAGATTTAAGGAGATCTCTCCAAGTGAACGCAGCCATTGAATGCCTAGAACGGCATCCGTATCTCCAATGTTGACTACATAGAAGTCGTCCCTGACTTCATAGTTTCCCAATTGCATAGTCATGTTTGAGATCTTCTTGGTGCATGAGATGTGGAACCCATCAGCAACCATGACCTTGAAGCCTTCAAACTCTTCTGTTTGCAGCCCCTTCTTTTCCACCACAACTTCATCAATGAAGTTATGTGTTGCCCTGGTGTCAATCAAGGCAACTATTCGCTGCCCCTTAATCATCCCTCGAACTTTGAAGGATTCATTCCTTTGAAAGCTCGAAAGTTGAGCCAAAATACCTCCGCTTTCCTTTTCATCTTCGGACTCTTCTGGAACTCTTTCCACTTCACTATCATCAAAATCAGACTGCTGGTCTGAAAAATCAGAATTACTTTCACCAGCTGAATAGTACTCAATCTGATGAAATTTGACTCCCTTTGGGCAAACATGATCTTGAGACCATTTTTCTCTACACCGGAAACATAACCCCTTTCTTCTGAGTTCGTTCAGTGTCTCTGGATCCAATCTTGTGACATGAGGATTATGCTGTTTGAATTCCTTATGCTGAGGTCTTAAATGAGGTCTTTGATGAGGTCTTTTTCCTTTATCCCCTTTGTGAAAGGATGGCTTGGATTGAAACTTTGCCTTAGGAGCAGCCCACTCCATGTTTCTTGCTTTCTTCATGGCCTCCTGTAGGGAGGGTGGATCAAAAGCTTTAATCCAACCTTTGAGTGGCTCCATCAATCCTTCGCTGAATAGGATCACCAAACGCCTCTCCGTGATTCCAGTGACCATTACTGAGAGTCTCTGAAACTCAGCCATGTAGGCATCAACTGTGCCATACTGCCTCAACTATGCCAACTCTCTGAAATGCACTTCTGGATCTTTCTTCTCGAATCTTTCTATGAGTCTAGTGGTGAACTCATCATAGGTGGTGATTGACCGATGACCCAAAGTGACTAGGCCATGGTACCACCATTCATGTGCCACCCCATCTAGGTGTAGCGTAGCGAACTTAATCGCCTCCTCTTCCGCCATGGGTCTAAGAGCTAGATAGTTATCTAGCTTCTGTATCCAAGCTCGAGCTGAACTGTTATCACTCCCGTCATAGTGTGGAAGTATAACCTTGTTGACAGCTTGATACAAATCCCCTTGAACTGTTGTTCTTCTTTGCTCATAATGTCTCCCTTGTCCTTTATTCTTTCTTTTATGATCCATAAAATCATTATAGGACATATCCATCTTGATTTCATCAGGGAGAGAATCATACTCCGCACGGCCTAGTCTCAACTGCTCCACGAATGAAGCATTCTCTTCAGGATCTGGTTGAGTGTTTACTGGTGCCAAGAAGGTGGGTTTGAATGGCCTGGAGGAAATGTATGTGTTGTTTGAAGCAGGCTGGGCAGAATGCCCATCATGTTGGTTGGAGGCACTGTGCTCTCCTCTATGTCCTGGGTTGTTCTGTGGAGTTGTGTTCTGGCCCACTTTCCCCATCATGAGAGATACCATATCCATTAACGCATCCATCTTCCTTTCAAATCTCTTCCCCGGACTTATCGATCTCTCTCTTCCCTTTCCACTATCATCTCTGTTGCTGGTAAACCTCTCGTTACCCCCGACTGACCTCTCACCTTCTGCCATATCCGTTTCCTAAGAAGACTCCCAATGAGCCCTCAAGACCTCTGAAGCTGTCTGACCTTCTGGAGCCTGATAGAGCTGAAACTGATTTGCAGCCTTCTTGTCTTCCCTTGCTATGTATCTCTTTTCTCTGTCACTCATAGACGGTTTGTTCACAGGATGGCAGGATACTTAGCTCTGATACCACTGAAATATTCCGAGCCAATTTTTCAAATTTTCAATTGCAATAAGCAGAGCAATACACAGTCGTTAGGGTTAGCTCTAAACCAAAACGATACTGAAGCAACTCTAACCAGAATGTACACCAGGATCCCGATGTGGGCAAGGTGTGATCATTGGTCAGAGGATCTGAATGCAGAAACAGAGCTGGAAGGAACTCTAACCAAGAATGGCGCCGATGATGGCGAGCATATGGTCAGAGGATCTTAAAGAAATGCTGATACAAAGAACTCTAACCAAGAATGCGCCGGCGAACGACGAGCATGTGGTCAGAGGATCCCTACCAACTAATAACTGAAATAACTCGACGTCAAGAATGTGCTTTCCAACCCAAGATGGAATTGGAGCTACCATATGACGGAGATTGCTAAGCATTACAATGCAATTAAGGGAAATAAACGAGAATGCTGAAAGTAAACTCAACACTCAGAATGTGCTTTCAAACCCGGCGTGGGAATGGAGCTACCATAGGGCGGAGATGTAAGATATTACAAAGCATGAAAACAAGATTAGAAGATTTGCTGACAGTACTACTGTGCAGCTTACAATTTGAAAGAGATTGCCTGCCAAGAGCTTAGGATTATAACAAATTAGCATTACATCATATAAGAGAACTCTCCTTTGCTTAATCAATGATGCCAAGACCAATAACTTCACTCAGAGACCAAATTGATGATTCTGATTTGGACAGACCTGCACTTTAAATTTATAACCAGCAACCTGACACACACTTAAATGATTATAACTCTCACACAACTCATCCGATTGACGTGAAACGAAATGCAATATTCCCTAATGATGAAGGCGACCAAGATAGAGCACTGAAAACTGATCAAAATACCCCAAATTAAATATGCACGAATCCCAAGACAAAGTCAAAAGGTACGGCCCAGCAAGAGGGGCGATTTCACTTTAAAAATTCAAGACTTCTCTAAAAATTCTGTAACTTGGGGAAAAGGGTCGCCCCTACCAGACAAAGAGATACAGACAGTACCCAAATGATTCTTTTTGTATTTTTTGACTTATGAATAAAAACAACAATCTGCTGTAAGGAATATGCAACTCCAGAAATCTCACTAATATGCATAAAATGAACTACAAAACCACACAAAGACTACAATGCAGAAATCCCACTACAAATCACTCAAACTACACTATCTCACCACTAGTCGCTATCTTTCAAGCGAGAAGCAATGCCAAGCTAGGAGGCTTACATTCCTCGAAGCAATCCCACAGCCAATTCGGCAGCATAACATTCTTGTAGACAAAAGATAATCCAAATGAGAACCAATGGCTTCCTTTTATAATTTCCAGTTGACCCTTCTCGAAACCCTAATCTTCTTTTTTGAACCAAACCCTAATTCTCCAATGGGTGGCGTCCCACTTTCCCAAGCAATACTTGACTTCTTATTATAAACTTTATCTCTTCCTTGAAGTTGGCGTCCAACTTATGCTTGGATTAATTCTTTTTTATAAGAAATATAATTAATTCCTTCAATGAAGCGCCCACCCATAAAGAACATCTTTAAAAACAACTTAAAGTGAAGTAGCTAGGCCAAGGGGGGGTCAATGTTAAAATATAACATTAAAGCATGACTTAATTAAAATAATTCGACTTATCTCTCCAATTGTGCCCCAAAGCCAAAAATGAGTAAGCCAACTGATCAGTCTGAAATGGAAAACCAACCGTGCCGAAAACAACAGGACCACTGCCAGAAATAGAATTTACTAAAAATAGTAAATTCCTGAAGATGCTCAGAATGCCAAGAAAACATACCACTGCGAAGCTCTCTGAAAACCCAGAAAGAATCCGCCATTAAATCAACCAACCTCGAGCAAGAGCATCCTTCAAAACATGAAACCCTAATTTCACCTTCCGAATAGCCTACGGTCTCCGGAATAGGCCAACGGTCAACTGGAAAGATCATGCTCGAGAAGGGGACATTACATTCATGCACCAGGCAAGGACGTTTTTCCTGTAGGTGGCGGTTTCTAAGTTTTAAGTTGAATTTTTCTGATTATGCTGGCTCCAAGAGGGTCGATTCACTCCTTTTTGAGATAACATAGGGTTTATATGCTTGCCATGTAACATTTGACCAAGTCTAGGCGCGTTGTTGTCATTCTACATGCCCATAAAGAATGAAATTGTTACAATTTTGGGCCTATAAGTACTTGCCCAGCCATTCATTGTTGGATATCCTTGTGCAATTTGTTTCTTGCGAATTTGAGAGCTTCCTTGTCCATTGTCTAAGCTGTTGTGTTGTTTTTTGTTGCTGCATTTTACCATTTTGCTGAGAGTGTGAGAATTAGAAGCTTTTACCAGCTATTGTTAATTGACTGTGCTAAATCCCTTTTAGAAGAGTGAATTTACCAGCTATTCCTAATTTGTCTGATACTTCTATTGATGTAATTCTTGAATAAATGTTGCATGTAAGTTATGGAATAATGTTTATTCTAACTTTTGAGATGTTTCATGTATACTGCTTTGTTTTGAGCATATGACTTCCGTTGTCGTGTCATGATGTGCAGGAAAGAGGATCATTCCTCCAGGCAGAGGAGAGATATCACTCAGGGAGGAGCTTGGTTGGGTAAACAGTAACGAGAACCATCCGAGCATACACACATGTTCCTTAGACTGAGTAAGCTTAGTCAGTTTTTGTGGGTAATAAATAAGTCGTCCATAGGCTTATGTGTTTGCGTTAGGAGTCGTGTTTACTTCTATATGCATTTATAAGCGTTGTTTATCTATGTATCTATTTGTGGTTTTACGATTATGTGGATATTAATAATATTATATTATTATTGCCTGGTGACTTTACGTAAAAATATATATATATCGGGTTGCTGACTGGCTCACGATGTATTGATATATTTGTTAAATATATATTTTTATATATGTAATTATATATTAAAGATTATATATTATAGATATATTAAAATATATATATTTAAAATACTCGGGTATTTAAATATTCATATGTTTAATATATTTAAAAGGACTATAATAATATTATATAATAAAGTAAATAAGGGAATTACATTTTAATATTTTAAAACTTACTTGGAGCAATTAAATATTTAAAGTGAAAATATTTATAAACTCCAAAGTGGAAATATTTGTAAATATTTAAAAGAATAAATATTAAACTCAAAGGTGATAAAGTTAAAAGATTTAAATCTTTTAACATGAGCAAGTTTATTGAAGCGGACTATTGAAGAAGATAGTCGCTAGTTTTTGGGGAAAACATAAAGACTTCATATAGTGTCGAACCTCTTTCAAAACATAGGGAAAAAGAGAAATATGAATCAAATATTTTGGTGTAAACATTTGAAAATAAACCAACATACAGCTGAGAGTTTTCCCGTGAATGGAAGAAAGCTTCAACGCAGCAAAAATAATGGAGGAAACTTTCAGCACTGGATAATAGGAAATGCCAGCCAGTTGTTTTGTGCTGTAGCAAGCTAAAGCTTGACAAAATCGCAGCAACATGAGTCATTTGTTTTCATGCGCCAGGCAAGGACGTTTTTCCTATAGGTGGCGGTTTCTGAGTTTTAAGTTGAATTTTTCTGATTATGCTGCTCCAAGAAGGTCGATTCACTCCTTTTTGAGATAACATAGGGTTTATATGCTTGCCATGTAACATTTGACTAAGTCTGGGCGCCTTGTTGTCATTCTACATGCCCATAAAGAAGGAAATTGTTACAATTTCGGGCCTATAAGTACTTGCCCAGCCATTCATTGTTGGATATCCTTGTGCAATTTGTTTCTTGCGAATTTGAGAGGTTCCTTGTCCATTGTCTAAGCTGCTGTGTTGTTTTCTGTTGCTGCATTTTACCATTTTGCTGAGCGTGTGAGAAATAGAAGCTTTTACCAGCTATTGTTAATTGACTGTGCTAAATCCCTTTTAGAAGAGTGAATTTACAGTTGAATTAACTTCTATTAGAGAAATGTTAATTGAGAAGAGTGACTTAAAGGAATCATCACCATTGAAAGAGAGTTTTTGCAAGGCAGCCATTTCCAAGTGGAATTCTGGAAGTCGCTGAAGGAGAGTCGAGAAGAGCAGTGCTGGGAAAAGAGCTTAATACATCAGGCATGATATCTATTTAATAATTCTTATTTTGTTGCTCTCTTTTATTATTGAGTTTGATATTTGCAATTAGTTCATATTGCAATTAGTTCATGGAAAATCAATAATGTCTTGATGAGCTTTCATTGCATTTACGGACAAATGTGAGGAATTTCATTGAATTTAAAGGGAAAATGAATAAGGAAAACCAATGCAATTAAGGGTAAATGCTTAGGAAATTCAATGCATTTAAATGGTAGAATAAAAGAAGGATTTAAGGATAAAAGGGTTGTAAAAAAGGAATCAAATGTTTAAGAAGCTTAAGGGTAGCTTTACTTAATTTGCATTATTCATTGAAGGGTTTTTTGTGCATTTGATTGAGTTTGCAATTTTGTATGATCTCAGTATATGGAGAATACGTAGAGTAATTAATATCTACTAGGAACGAAATGATGTCAAAACCAAGTATGATCTTTAGCTTATGTTATTAGGTTAACTTTGACAAGCTTCACTCCTAGAATAAAGATTTCCTAAATCACAAGTTAGGATATTAGATACTTGTTTATTGGCTCATTTCTTAGTAGACTGTTTGAGGTAGGAAGTCTGGGGTAAACTGAACCCATTGAAGGACACAGCCTACGCGTAGAGTAAGATAGCCTTAAGTCAAATCGGCCCTGAGTAGTGTTTATGATAGATGACCTTCATTCAAAGTACTGAATGAGAATACTTTGGCCAAAGTAGTGAAAGGTACGACATCCACTTAAGGTGTGAGATAGTTGAGACTACACTGTCAGTTCATTGTGATCCGAGTACTAGTTCGAGATTGTGAAATAGCAAGGTTCTAGTTGTGTAGGACACAACACTATGCTCAGTTGGTAATCATTAAAGGATACCCTACCAATCTCTTCTCCGAAGGGAGGGCCATCTATCTAACGATAGGTGTGTGGGGGACCGCATTATAAGTCCGTGGTTGGCGGAAAAGCGCCCGAGTGATGTTTTGAAAGGACGGACTCCTAGACCTTCTTACTTCTATTTGTGCAAAAGCTTACGAGCTATGTATGTAATTGTTTTACTTTTGTACTCTAATTTATATTTGCAATGAAAATGGAATTCATGTGGAAATATATTGTAACTTGTATGAATTTGTCAATAAAGAATGGAGGAATTTTGTTATAATATCTTTGTTACTTGTTATTTTTACATGTTTAAAGTGAGATTTGGAAAATTTTAATTTACGCAAGGAATAGGTCGTTACAAATGCCAAAAGATTGCAACTTTCAACAACAAAATTACAAAGTCACAAAAGCATAGTGATAGAAAGTATGAGGTTGCCCCTAATCGGCATATACCAACACTGCATCAAAATCGAAGTCTACCTCTAAGCCACTACCGCTATGAGGAACTACCTCATCCAATGGAACTCCAACCAATCCTCTTGTGTCTCCTCCTCATATATCTATGTGGCATCTTTGCAATCAACATCCCACAATAAAGCTAGAGTCCATCAATACTTTGATGTCTAACAATCTTTAAGTCACAAAGCATTATGCACAACCACCAACTTATTTATTCATCTAGAGGTAAGCCTATTCCTCTTGATAGAGTGGATAAAGTTGTATGTGGACCAATTCCTCTTTGCAATAAAGGAACTAGCAACCTATGGAAGAGGGTGAATAGAAAGCATCTTCAACTCTCATGTATCATTTCCATGCCATGTCCACCTTGCCATAGAATTTGTTTGAGCTAATGAAGCTCTATTTATCTTCACCACTAGTTTGTTGAATGTTAGACCAAAAGATTACTAAAGGCAAGCCATTGTCTATTAAGTATTGTCATTTCCTCGCTTGAATACATCTTTTGAAGGGACTTCATTAACCCTTCTACCTTTGTCATCACAAGGAAGCAACCTACCAACCTTTGATGCATACCATTTAAAACATAGAGTAAAGTATGACATATGAAGTGGGGTGTTCACAGTGTTCAACCCCTACATCACAATGGGCTTAATATGTTTCTCATATAATCCAAAATTAGAATCATTGCTACAAATTTTTTGCTCCATCCGCCCAAGCATGTTAAATTTCTTATAAATCTCTCCAAGACTAGGAGAATCTGTATTAGCATATCTAATTACATCTACAACAATTGAGATGAAGGAACAAACATATCTGCAAAAAAAAAAAAATCCAAAAAAAGACAAGTTAGAAAATTAGGAAAAAAAAAAATTGATAATAAAATCAGCATCAATTTATTAATGAAATCACCAAGTTATTAAAAATCAGCAATTTATTACCTCACAATGGACCACTAGTCATCATCAAGGACTTTTTGTTTGATACTTTTTCCTTCAACAATGTTTGCAATAGGCCATCTGGTCCACTCTAAATTAACCATCACCAACTGTAGAGTATCCTACACCTCAAGCATCTTCTTTAACAAAATGAAATAACTAGCATACCTTGTCTCCACAAGTTTGAGGAAATCCTTCTTCAAAAAAGTCCTAAAGAGCAAATGAGGTGTAGTGGTTGCAAATGAAAATCAAAATATCTCTAGCTTCTACTATCACTTGTTGCACCCGATCAATCTTCCGTATGTCTTTCAATGCATTGTTTAACACTTAAACACAACATGGGATCCAAAAGATGTGCTTATAAGCACCTTCCATCATCATGCCAACTAATTTACACATATGCCAAATTGAAGCCCACTTATACAAAATTTGAGGTCCCAACCTCCTCTATAGCATCTCTCAAAATATGAAATTGGAAATCTACATCCTTGCACTCCCCAAAACAATCAATAACTATAAGAAAATTAGACCCAATTGAACATGTAACTTTAATGTTGGTGAGTGTTCGATGTCTAATATAGGTCCACCCATCCATGACGATAGAGCAAACCATCTTAATCCAAGTCAGCCTCATGTCCCCTATCACTAAACTCACCTTAGAATATTCTTTGTCAAAGAGAGTAATACATGGTTTATGTTCTCTAAGGGAATGAATGAGGGACCAATAGAAGCTAAACCTTTCAACATTTTCTTTAAGTAAGGAAAACGCACTACATGGAATATGATGGCATGGACAAAGAAAAATGTGGCAACGGAAGACTCTGCCAAATTCCTTACTTGCATATGAACATACTTTCAGTTATCACTGTCCTCTCACTAGCAATAGTAAAAAACTCACCACTACCACTACCAATCATAAAGGGTATGTGCAGATTGCTTTGACATTGGCCGATCTTAAGCCTTACATCCACCTCCAAATGCAAGCTATGAACCTCTACCTTCTCATCCTCCTTTACATTTGGAAACAGCTTAACCCAATGTCCTGTAAGGCCCAAAAGATGAGAATATAGTCTTGTGTAGCTCCCTCTAAAATCTGATTTGCAAAAGCGACACAACCACACCCTACTACCCCTCAAATTTATCTTTCTATCATTGTTTAGGGCAATCACAAATTGGAGAGAGGTTTTTTAGAATTAAAAGGGCCTTTTGCATAAGGTTTTAAAATGGTGGAAGGGCACTCGTGCAATATCCCAAGCTAATTTTCTATACAAAATTTTTCATTTTCGTAACTTCATGTGTACAGGCATTTCGTCAAACAGTTCGCAGGCATCTGATTTGAATGTGTTTTTCTTACTGAATCCCTTATGGTAATGTTAGAATTATTTCCACACAACAAACCAGCACATAATAATAGCTCCAGAGTTAAATCCAGGTGGTAAACTCATTTACAGTCAAAAGTATATTCAGATACATGAAGATGCAATTTACAATTGTTGGTCCAGATGATACAACAGCAATATTCCTATGAATATCAAATTGCACAAACAATGGTATTTAGTTTTTGACCTGTTTCAATCTCCAGCAGCCCCTATAACATGGTATGGCACAAATTTTCCCTTTTGCATATTGTTCGACAGGCTTATGGAAGAGTACAGCGGCTAGGAAGATTGTGTCAACTGCCTTAGTTTTTGGTTGTGTCTCCCTCTATTGACCCGACCACCACCTTTGACTCTTGGTGATGTGGCGCTAATAATTCCGACCCCTTCAAGGAAATGTCACTTCCCTTAGTAGGCCAACCTTTAATAAGTACAGAATAAATCTAACTAAAAGTAAAGAAACCAACCCCCTTCAAGCAGTCGCATCTCTTGAGGAGTTGCTACTCTTGATAAAGGCGTAAAAGGTATAAATAGAAGATACGTGGGCAGAAGAGATAAGCAATTAATAAGAATATCTTTCAGATCTTAGAGCAGATTTATGTAGAAAATAAGAGCAGATTTTGGAGCAGAGTTATGAAGCATATTGGAGAAAATATTTGAGCAGATTTAAGGAGAATAGAACAGATTTATTAAGACTTTGTGAAGACTCTATAGGCAGATTTATGATGACCTTATGGGCAGATGTATAAAGATCTTATGAGCAAACTTTTTTAAAGAAGATTCTGAAGGTGATTTAAGGCAGAATTATAGCAGGCCTTTCAAGGTGATTTATATCAAATTTCAAGGAAGAATTGAGCAGATTTGTTACAGCAGTTTTTGAGGAAGACAAAGACTTTGTTGTGATTGAGGTTGGTGCCTCCTATCCAAAGAGATTGGTGTCTCCTGTTAATTCAAAGCTCAGTTGTGGGGATTGGTGTCTCCAATAGGTTGGTGCTTGCAAATCTTGTAAGTGAGGATTGGTGTCTCTAGTGGGCTGGCACCTACAAAGTTTGTAAGACAAGTTTATATTTTGTCGTGGTTTTCTCCCATAAGGGTTTCCACATAAATCATGTGTTCTTCTCGTGTACTTGTTATTGATATTGTGCAATTGATGTTATTATGATTGTTAAGTTGAAAAAGTAAAAGATTGTATTATACTGATTCACCCCCCGCCCCTCTCAGTATAATCATGTGCTCATCAAGGGGGAACATAATAGGGTCCAATTGTTATCGCATCTCATAACATACCTTTGAAATAGAGACCTTGCCAAATGACATGGGATACCAAGGGCATAAAAAAACTTGGCCACTAAACCATCAACTTACTAACACTTTTGCAAATTCAATAACCTTACCACTACTTTTTTTCACCTGCAATAGAAGTGCCCTTCTTCCCTCTATCAAAACCCTCTCCAACCAATATATTGGAATGCTCATCAATAGATTGCAATGGTCTAAATGAATTTTTCTCAGTGGTTCTAATCATAGTTTGCAAACTCGGACTCAGCAGCCCAAAAATGTGACTTGGACTCGGGACTCGGCACGGACTCGGGAAAAAACTTGGCTAGGACTCGGCAAAAAAAAAAACCGTAGTTTTACAAAAAAACAAGAACAAAATTACAAATTAATGCATTTAGAGAACATAAGAGCCTAATTTAATTATCAAACACTCATAATTCAAAGATTACACATGTCATATGATCATCAAACACTCAATAATTGAAATTTAATCATTCATAGTCATCAAATACTCAGTTTCAATGTATAACAACATCATAAGATTATAAATGTTTACATATAATCCTGACTTCTTTCAACCCCAATTCAATTTGTAGACCTATATTTCACAAACTTGAGTGTTAAAATGAAAGAAAAAGTATAAAAAAAATGGGTTTTTAACCCTTTTTTACTCCCAGCCACGCAAGAGAGACCTGGGTTTGGACTCCCGAGTCCCGACCCAAGACTCTCCTGGACTCGACTCCCCAATCTGTGGTGAGTTGACTCAGCTGGCCAACGGACTCCCGAGTGCGCCGAGTCCACAAACTATGGTTCTAATATCTGTTTCCTCCCTCAATCCAACCAACATTTCCATTTCAACCCATTGTTCAAATGTTATGTCTATACAAACTCTAACCCCATGTCCACTCTCATTGTGTCCAACCCTACTATAGCTCCCATGATTATCAACTTTACAAACATGACACAAAACCAATGCTTATTGCCCTCTAAATCTTTACCCTTATTAGTGCTTAAATTGGTGGCAAATTCCAATAAGGTTTTCTTGGGGTAGAAATGACCTTTTGCAAATTTTTGAAGTGAGAAAGAAAGGCATGCAAAACTGTGTTGTGGAGTTACAGAAGAACTTATGTTTAGATTTTCAAAAGAATTGGAACCTCAAACACTCCCTTCAACATTGATTTTTCTTACTTCCTCACTACCCATCTCATTCACACCATCATCATGACTGCTAGTTCTCATGTTTTATTTCAAATATGTTTTAGAGATTTGTGGTGTTGTTGAACTATGGAAATTTTTAAGTTTTTGTGTGACAAAAAACTTGAAAAAAAAAAAAATAACGACACACCCTCCCTAATAGGCTAACTATTTTGTATAAAGAAAAAAAAAAGTCAAAGAGACATACCTTGATGCCAAATGGTGAACCAATTCATAATTTGATATTAATCTTAGATATCTTTGTAAGCATTTGAATCGTTTATAGACTTATGGTCTTCTTTAAATCTGATCACCTGCTTGTCACTAATAAAAAAATAATTTCTTTCAGCTCTTGAATTGCTGCACTTTTCAATTGAACTACAAACAATCGATATCCCTTGCTACTCAACTAGAGCATGCATAAGAAACGTGATGAAATGTTTCTGAAATGTACGAGGTGGTAGGGTAGGGTTTTAAGCTATCTACAACCTCCAACAGTAGTAGTGCCAGCAATAACAAATTGAAAGTATTATTCACTTTTTAAAAAATGTGATTGTGACGTTTAGGGTTGAATAAGGGGCACCCCTACATCCTTTTAAAAACATTATAAAACTTGATTTTGATGTGAGGACATCTAGTCATCCTTGGGACAATCGAGAGATGCCTCAAACATCCACAGCCACCTTAGGGACAGCTACACATCCCCTACACATTTCCAACAATTGAGACTCGATTCAAAAACATTTTGGAAATTCAAAGATGTTTGGGGACAGCCAAGCGACATCCCCTATCATCCCACCAAACCCAATACACCACTAGGGATGGGCACGGGGCTTTGAGAGTCAAGGACACATCCCTGTGGAACATGAGCTACTAACCTTGTACCATTTTTCTCGTGATCAATGACACACAAGGCACTATGTACAAGAATTTTCTCCTCTCCTCAAGGTGAGCATGTTTTTCTTAACAAAGTGGATAAAACAATATGTAGACCTATTCCTCTCAATAAC
This sequence comes from Sequoia sempervirens, assembly GCA_007258455.2. Classification (NCBI taxonomy): domain Eukaryota; kingdom Viridiplantae; phylum Streptophyta; class Pinopsida; order Cupressales; family Cupressaceae; genus Sequoia; species Sequoia sempervirens. The sequence goes on from VDFB02175515.1 coordinate 34,182, forward strand.
TAAGGAAATAGAAATATATGAAAGAAAACAAATGGTAAGCACTAATAGCAATGATAAAGGCCCATATCACCACTATTTACTCACTGGGGTTCTCTACTGCTATACCAGAGTAAACGGAAATTCGTAGAACATATACATAAAGCAAATTAGAACACATATTGCACAGAAGAGATTGTCTCATTCATTCATTCCATATGGCAATAATTACATAACAGTAGTAGAATGTGTCTGACTACAAAAGAACTGAGTGCATAAATAGCCAGCCAAGATTGGTTGAGATACCAACCGTTGGCAATGCTTCCTAACTAATCAACCGTTGAACTAATTGTTGATTACATTAATCTATGTAGAGTATTATTCTATTTTATTTTATACTACTAGTTCGGCCGACCATAACATTATTATTTATTAACAAGGCCATCTACATCATCCCCCCCTAAAAACTGGAACAAAAAACTGGAAGACTACTACCCAAAAATAACACTAGTGAGAAGTTGGGTGAGAAGACGTCCCTAGAGCTAGGTATATTGTGGAGGTCGGGGTGGTAGTTTGTGTGCTCCATTGTCGAAGCCGGTAGACTTCCTCCATCCTAAGCTTCAAGTGGTGTGTCACCTTTAGCTCATTCTCCCTAGTTGTTTTCACCAGGTGGACCGCCTCCCTCAAGCACTGGTTGATCTTTGTTATCTCTCGATCCTTTTCCCCAACCTGCTTGGCCAGTTCCTCTTCCAATGCCTATATCCTCTTGTCTTTCTCCCCAACCTACTTAGCCAGTTCCTCTTCCAATGCTAGTATCCTCTTGTCTTTTTCAACCAACTATGCGTCCCTAACGGCCACCTTTACTTTCTCCTCCAAAAGATGAGCCTGCAGTTGAAGCTCGCTCTCAAGATGCTGGTTGGAGGAATCTGCCTCTGCACAGATCTTCTGGGAGAGGGCTATAGCCTTATCAACCTCGGTGATCATTCTTGGATAGTTTACTTCATATATTTTGCACGCATGAAATAGCTCTCTTTATGCCATCTCCATCTCAAAAAGCTAAGCTATCAACTCGCCATCCTTCCCATGGAATGTTGGTCTGTTTGGGAGCCAGGCTACCAACATTTCTGGTGTTTCCTTGTCAGGCCAATCCTCACCTGTAAAAATGCTTCTGAATTCCTTGTCGCAATCAGTCTTCATGAAATTTAGGATCCTTTGTGCCTCTCGCCATGCTACGGGAGAGTGGTTGTGATCTAAAGTTTTGGCGATGTCTGACACTTCTTGGATCACAATTGCAATGGGTTCCAAGTCCTCCAAGTACCTCTTGATGGTTCCTGTCAAATCTTGCTTGTTTGGTTTGGCAATTTCAACCAAAATACCTTCAGAAAGATCTAAATCTCTCTCCAAATTGCTTGAGCCCTCTCCTGCAGATCCAGAAGATATTGTCTAAGGTGTGGGAGGGTTGGCAACTGGCTGCTCATCCTCATGCTCCCTCGGTTGTGTGGGCTCCTCTACCCCTGGCGTATGTTCCTCAACTCTTGGTGTGCACTCCTCAACTCCTGGTACACCCTCCACCACATCTCCTATAGGCATTGGTGTTGTTGTTGGCATGAGAACCTGTTGGGTGGCCGGCTGTATACTCCCTTTCGTCGATTGTACCACGATTGGCTGTTCTAGTTGCTCCATGTCAACCTCCATGTGTTGTGTTGAATGAATGGGTGAGATGTCTTCTACCTGGATGGGGGAACTGAGTAACTCTAACTAGCTGTCCACATGGAGTATCTCCACTTCCATGTCGATCGCCTCTATACCCTCGATTGCCACTGGTGGAACCAATGTATCAACTGCTGCTACAACCTCTACCACTACCGGAACCAAAGTGGTGGCTGCTTCTCCAACCTCTACCATCCCAGCCTCAATCACTGCTAGGACCGAAGTGGCGGCTGCTACATCCTCGGCTACAGCACCGGAAGTGTCTACAGTTGGTGCATCCTTGGCTGCCACTGCTAGGGCCAATGGTGGAGCCTTATTCCCTGGTTGTCTAATCTCAACTGAGTGCACATCCCCAGGTGCGGTGTTGGTTGTGGAGGACATTATGTCTATTTGCTCGTACTCATCGCTACTCTCGTCCTCCTTTTGCTTCCTTTTCCTCTTTCTTGTCTTGGTTTCTTCCCCAATAGCTTGGGATTCTAAGGAAGTCCACCTGAATACTGTTGGCCATGCCTTGTCGTAATCAACAGCAGGTTGTAGTTTGCCCAATTTATTATTCAGCACCTAGTTGTATATTGCATCTAGAAGCAATGCTATAGCGTGTTGAGTCATGTAAAAGGCCTTGTGCTTACAGGCCAAAAACTCCCTTATCCTTTCCGATTGATAATAGGCCCAGTTATAGACTCTTCCCACGCTCAGCCCAAACATATAATCTACCATCCAAGTAGCGATATCTGATGCCCTACTGGAACCGATTAACCTGCATTTGATTAGGTCCATTAAATACTTTTGGTTTGCATTCACCAACATCTGCTTTCTCAATCCTCTCGTGCCTACATTCCAAATTGTATCCTTCTCTTTTTGGGTCAAGTTTGGTCTACAAATTCTTTTTATAGTCATTTCCTTTTGTTTTGCAGTCATCTTTGTGGTAGGCTTTGCTATAACCATTCCTGATGCAGGAATGTCGAAAACCCTTCTAAAGTCATTGGGCTGAAATGAAATTGTTACTGGATACCCCATTTAATCGATGGTGCTCTTGTGGGCATACTAGTTGTAATTTTTCACCATTGCTTTCAAGCAACTCTCAAAATCTCTAGAATTAAAAAAAGGGCGCTGAGCCGCTTTGTCTACCTGGGCAATGGTTAGCGCCCTCTTGATGGGGTAATCTGCAGTCGTTTCCTACCACCATGTCTTGCATTCACCGCTTGTTAGACTCTCTCAGGTTAGCATATCTGATGTAATACTATCATTCCTTCCCTATCCATCTTTCCACCTACAACTTTGGCCCTATAAACCAACTTCTTTCCTTTCCCACTGTCGATGGCATCCATCTTCTTCAACCTGTGAAAATGACAACGTTTTGTTTTGAATTTGAATTTTCTCGGTATTTGAAAACTCCATTCGATGGATGGTACGGTTGTTATTTTAGCATGAGTATTGGGTGGCTTGATGGATGGTATAGACTTAGCTTTCATGTTCCTCTTCTTGTTTCGTATGACCTCCTTGTTCCAGTGTACGGCCTCACCCTCTATTTCTTGTATGACATTCTTCTTCCTTTGTACGACCAACCCTCTTACAATGACCAGCCTGTGCTTAACTCATACGGCTTTGAATTTGCTTACACGTATGGTGTATCCCTCCCATTGGTGTACGACCAAGTCTTGAACTCTTCGTATGGTCTTCAAATCACCAATTTGTAGGGCTTTGACACTCCTGATTCGTACGGCCTTCAACTTCTCTCTACATCATACAACGTTGAGCTCTCTTGGCCATACGGTATTGCCCTCACCACACACATCCTTCTAATTATGGTTCCTTTGTACGACAATCAGTCTTTGGTTTTCTCATACAACATTAACATCATGACCTCGTATGGTTGTCTCCCCTCTTCCTCATACGGAACGATTCTTCCATTCTTCATTGTATCGTACGGCCCTTTTATCTTCCCCTCATACTTCCTTCAATTGCACCTTCGTATGGACTAGTGTGTTTTGATCAAGTCGTACGACATTTGCTTTTGCTCTATTTACTTCATCCTATCTTCCTTTTGGTTGTACAACCCCTTTCCAAACTCTCTGGATTGTAATATTTTTTTATTTTCTCATTTTAGATTTTAACTCCTTTCCTTTATTTTTAAATACATTTCTTCTCTTTATTTTTTCATCTCTTATTTTTTCTACTTTGTCATTTTTTAACTCTTTCTTTTCAATTTTCTCCCTTCTCTCATTTTTTAACTTCTCCATTTTATTTTTTCCAATTTCTCCCTCTCTCTTCAATTTTCGTTTTTTCTCCTTATCATTTTTTCTCTCCTCTTCATTTTTCCTCTTTTAGGCCCTAAGTTCATCACCTTTACGAACCTTTAATTCCGAACTATAGTGCCATTTACATGTAAACAGATGCCTTTTATAGCACTCCTCTTCACAACAAGTGCTCATATATTTTAAGTCAAACCATTTATCCAATAAGGGGGCGGGACCTATACCTTTAAAACTTTCATCAACATATTGTCTGCCATACTGCTAGTAGCATGTCACATTCTCCCCGTCCACTGTCAGTGGTTCGGCTGGGTTTGGCACCACTCACTAAAGTTCGTCCGTTGTCGCCACCTTCACCATCTTCGCCATCTTCCATCTATTCGTTCTCATGTACTTGAGTAGGTCTTCCATATATCCATCAACATGAGAGACGAAGGTATCTTCCGTCATTATAATTGTTTTCAAGCACGATCCCACCTTTTCTGCATATGCACTCCATTCTTTGTCGTCCAACCACTCTTCTTCATCACTTCCGCTTTGTTCCCGTTCCCTCCATTCTTTTGCGGCCTACTCTTCCTTTTCTCTCTGGGCTTCCTTGTCGAGTTCTTTAGCTAAGTACCCCCTCTTTATACCTTCGTAGGTTGCATGATATGTTCAATGGCCATGTACCCTCTTCCAAAGAGCGGGTGTTCCAAAGAGGGCATTAGTTAAGTGCTTATACACTCGATGCGCTGCGATACCTTCCACTCGCTTGTTGGCAAGTCTTTCTTCTCCTCCACCACCTGGTACCGCACAGTCCTCTTCTGCAACATATCCATTGCCGCCTATACCCCAGTGTTGTTCTCCAATGGCTTCCTCCCTCTACACAAGCCAACCTTCCTTTGTGGCATATCCAAGCATGTTCATTTGTATTGGTTCCTCTCTTCTCTCCTTGTATAATTTCAGCTTAGACCCGTTGATAGGATCCTTCCTCCATATTTCAGCACTAACTATACTGGCTAAAAGTTTTCTCGCTAGAGGTGTTTATCGTGCCAGAATTTCCTCATTTTCTAGAGTACCTCCGTCACCCACTATGAGGGCACTCACCGTTCGTCAAGCTTATTCAACTAAAATAATCTTTCTTTTAAGCTCTCTGTATCGACTAGTTTGTTTTTTACCGCAATTCTTAAACTTGGCACCATATATTCCACCGGCACTACTTCTTCCTAACTGTACATGAGTTGGAATGGCAAGTGGCCAGTGGTTACCTTGTTGGATGTATGCTATGCCCACAGTACAGCTGATAGCTTTTCTTCCCAATCTGCCTCCTCTATGTTGCATGACTTGTGGATAACTGATACCAGTACCTTGTTGGTCGACTCTGCCTGACTGTTGGCCCTTGGGTAGTATAGGCTAGAAAAGTTGTGCAAGACTTTGAACTCTATTGTCATTAGTCAAATGACATGGTTGACAAAGTGTCCTCCATGGTCACTGGTAATCTAGATTGGAATTTTGTACCATGTTACTATATGTTCATAGATGAACCTTGTCATACTCTTTGTTGTGTTGTCGATCAATGCTCGAGCCTCTGGCCACTTTGTTAGGTACTCTATGGCAACAACTATGTACCGGCACTACTGCAATTAACTTACTTTCAATGGTCCAATGAAGTCAAGTCCCCACCATTCGAACAATTCTTGCAACTAAGATGGGAAGAGTGGCATGAAATCCCTCTTTAATGGTTTGCCAACTCTTTAACTATGTACCGGCACCGATGCAATTAACTTACTTTCAATGGTCCAATGAAGTCAAGTCCCCACCATTCGAACAATTCTTGCGACTGAGATGGGAAGAGTGGCATGAAATCCCTCTTTAATGGTTTGCCAACTCTTTGACATGTATCACATCCTACCACCCACTCTTGAGCATCGATATGTACGGTCGGCCACCATAATCCTACCAATAGAATCTTTCATGATGTGGCGTTGGTCCCATGTGTCCTCCTACCAGTCCTTCGTGGGCCCCCTTGAGTACTTCAAGAATCTCTTCCCCCATCACACATCGTCGAAGCACTTCATCGGATCCCATCTTGTATAGAAGTATGTTGATCAGTTGAAAAGTATTGCTTTTAAGTAATTGCTTCCTTCATTTTGTGGGTGGCATATCCCTCGGGAATGATGACGTCAACAAATATTCCCCAATTTTCTCATACCATGGAGGTAGTGCTACAATCTAGAAAAGATGTGCATCCAAGAAGTCCTCATTTACTCCCTTGGTGTAATGTCCCCTTCTCAAGCGTGATGAACTCTGTTGACCGTTGGCCTATCCCAGAGACCCATAGGCTACTCGGAAGGTGAAATTAGGGTTTCATGTTTTGGTGGTTGTTGTTGCTTGAGTTTTGGTGATTGGATTGCGGATTCTTTCTGGGTTTTCAGAGAGCTCCGCAGTGTTGTGACTTGCTTTGCGTTCCAAGCACTTTTTGGAATTTACTATTTTTAGTAAATTCTATTTTTGGCAGTAGACAGTTTGGTTCCAGTTCAATTGGTTTCCCTCAGCTGTCAGTTCAGTTGGATTATTCAATTTTGGCCTTGGGATGTAGTTGGAGAGATAAGTTCAATTAACTTCAATAATGTTATATTTTAATGTTATATTATCCCCTTGGCCTAGTCTTATAACTTAATGTTGTTTTAAAAAGTGGTCTTCAAGGGTGAACGCTTCATGGAGGTGTTTTTATATTTTATTAAAGTCAAAAAATGAAGCTTGAGTTTGGACGCCTTTTTCTTGAAGGGGTGAATTAAAGATAAAAGTCAAAAAAAGAAGCCTTGAAAAGTGACGCCTCCTCTGGCAGGGAAAAAGGTTGAATTCAAATTTGAAAATTTGGGTTTCACTTCTAGAAGCTTCTGGTGGGTCTTCTCAAAATTATAAAAGGATGCCTTTGGTCTTCATTTCACATCTTTTGTCTATAAGAAAGTTATGCTGCCGAAATGGTACTGGGACTGCTTCGAGGAATGTATGCCTCCTAGCTAGGCATTGCTTCTTGCTTGAGATATAGTGACTAGTGATGAGGTAGTTGTAGTTTGAGTGGATTTGTAGTGAGATTTTGCATTGTAGTAGTTGTGTGGCTTTGTAGTTTCAATTTCATGCTTATTAGTGAAATTCTAGTATTGTCTCTTCATTATAGCTGATTGTTGTTTTTACTCATAAGTCAAAAAATACAAAAAGAATCATTTTGGGTATTGCATATATCTCTTTGTCTATGAGGGGCGACCCTTTCCACTAACTTTCAGATTTTTTGATGAAGTTTTTGAATTTATAAAGGCAAATCGCCCTTCCTTGAGAGCCGTACCATTTGGGACTGCCTTGAAATTCGTGCATAAATTATGTGATGTCTTTTGGTCAATTTTTGTGATTCAACCTTGGGCACCATCATCCTAGGACCAATATGCACTTTGTCTCAGGAATTTTGAGTGAGTTTGGAGTGAGTTGTAAGCAAAATAGTGAGTTCTAGGGCTGCTGTTTATGCGTTTGAAAAGCAGGACTGTCAAAAATCAGATTGTCAAGTTGGTCACTAGAGTGGAGTTTTCTAATCTAAGCTTCCTTATCCAGCAAATGAGATTCTATATATTGTTGCAGCACTATTTAACTCTTGATTCATGTTCGTGGCAAGACATTCTCTATCATATTGTAAGTTGAACAGTAGTACTGTCAGCATTCTCACTTGCTTTCCTTATTTGCTTGTAATACCCACTGAATAAGTGGAAGAGGCTTGCCGCCTATTTTATATTCTGAAGTTGCATTTGTATTTCTTTATATCTCCACCAAATGGTTGCCTCATTTCCATTCTGGATTGGGTAGCACATACTTGGTGTTGAGTTTACTTTCAGCATTGTAGTTGATAGGGATCCTCTGACCATATGCACGCCATCATCTGGCGCATTCTTGGTTAGGGTTATTCAATTCATGCATTGCATTGAGATCCTCTAACCATATGCTAACACCTTGCCCATCTCGGGATCCTGGTCTACATCCTTGGTTATAGTTGAATTCTGCTTCACTTGGTTTTTTAGTGCTAACCCTAACAGGCGCATGTTGTTTGTAATTGCAAAAAAAAGAAAAAAATTGGTTTGGTATATTTCACTCGGGTGGCTCGCTCGACTGTATCCTCAATAGTTGATCACTGATGACATGACCCTACCCCGGTCGTTCGATGATGGTGAATGTGAATTCTTGTAGACGCAGCAACCATCTACTCACTCTCCCTTGTATTATCGGCTTGTTCACCAAGTACATCAAAGCTTGGTGGTCCACATAGAACATGAATGGTGTCCCCAACAGGTAGTGCCTAAATTTTTGCACTGAGTACAGCATCCCAAGTGCTTCTCGTTTGGTCGTACTATAGTTCTTTTCTGCCTTTGAAAGCAACCGACTTGCAAAAAACACTAAGTGGTCCAGCTCGTGTACTACTTGTGCCAATGTTACTTCGATGGCAAAGTTGGAGGCATCCACATGTACGTGGAACTCCTTGTTCAAGTTGGGGTACGCCAATATCGGTGCACTGATCAGTCGATCCTTCAATTCATTGAATGCCTTTTCTTGCTCACCTGTCACACAAATGGCTGCCCTTTCCTCGTAAGCATGTCAAGTGGGTATGAAATCTCGACGAAGTTCTTGATGAACCGTATGTAGTACCCGACATGTCCAAGGAATAACTTCACTCTTGTGACGTTCTCGGGCGGTTCCATCTGCACAATCACTCGAATCTTGTTTGGGTTGATTTTCAATCCTGCCTTGCATAAAATGTGGCCAAGCAGTTTTCCTTGAGGTGCCACGAATCGACACTTTTTGGGGTTTTGTACTAGGCCTGCAACTCTACAACATTCCATGCATTCTTGAAGGACCTTCAGGTGTGTTTGTTGGTCACCGTAGATCGACCAATCATCTAGGAATGCCATGAAGTTCCCTACGGACATCTTGTCAAATATGTGCAATATATCCTTTGGAAGGTTGCTAGAGCGTTGCACAGGCCGAATGGCATCCAGTTGTATACATACACTTCGTCCTCAACAATGAACATTGTTTTAAGCTTGTCTTCTTCAACTATGCTTATCTGGTTGTAACCAGAAAACTCATCTATGAATGAATAGATCTCGTGATCTGCCATTTTTTCCAATATAGAGTCAATGAATGGGATCAGGAAGGGATCTTTGATTGTTATAGCATTGAAGCTTCAGAAGTCCATGCATATTCTATTTTGTTTTGATTCTTTCTTCACGAATATCAGTATAGGTGACACCGAGTCACTCACTTCAACCTTAAATATAATTCTGACTTCTAGCATTTTCTCAATTTCTTCTTGTACCTTCGCCGCATAGTTCTTGTTCAATCGGTACAGTCTCTTTCGTACAATTTGTGCCCCTAGTACCAATGGAATTCTATGTACGCATAGTTCGAGGGGTATGCCCTTCAAGTCCTTGTACTTCCATGTGAAGTCTTTGTATTCCATAAATATTTTGAATGATGCCACCTTTAATAATAGATTCGAGTCGTCGCCTACTAGGATCGTACGGGGATTGTCCACTTCTCTGAGATTGACCACCTTTATGTTTGGTTCCTCATACTTGATCCCTTTGTCTCCTTCGAAGTTGTGTGCTAGGGTGTCATCCACTCTAGCCATTCCTTCTCTATATTCTCTGTACTCCT
>VDFB02175516.1:0-25308 GCA_007258455.2 Sequoia sempervirens
CCAACCATGCTCTAGTAGAGGGTTGGGTTAACATTATTGCTGCTGTCCTCTTTGCTTAATTTCAGACCTGTAGCTATTGGGGTTGGGGCTGGTTTGCTGTCCAACATTCTAAATCTTTTCAAGATTTGTTTAGCATAGCTTGTTTGTGAAATAAAGATTCCATGATCTATTTGTTGGACCTCTATGCCTAGGAAATATTTTAGCAAATCTAGGTCTGTCATTTCAAACTCATTTTTCATTGTCTCTTTGAAATCAACAGTAAAAAGATTACTATTTCCTATGAAAATTAAATCATCTACAAAAAAGAACAATAAGAATCTCACCATTGGTAGCCTTGATGTAGAGTGTGGGCTCACTACCACTTTTGGTAAAGCCATTGCTCATAAGGTATCAATCAATTCTATTGTACCATGCCCGTGGTGCTTGTTTTAGCCCGTAAAGAGCTTTCTAGAGCCTATAGAATTTGTCCTCTTTCCCTGGAACTTCGTAGCCAAGTGGCTGCTTCACATACACCTCTTCTTTTAGCACTCCATTCAAGAATGCTGATTTCATATCCATTTGTAATACTTCCCATTTGTGTTGGGCTGCAAATGCTAAGACTACCCGCACTATTTTCAGCCTTGCAACTAGTGCATATATTTCATCATAGTCACTTCTAGGATGTTGTTTGTATCCCTTAACAACCAACCTTGCTTTATGCCTTTCAATCCTACCATCAGCAGTGCATTTGGTCTTATAGACCCACTTAACTCCAATGACTGATTTCCCTTTGGGTAAAATAGTGAGCTCCCATGTTTTGTTTCTCACTATAGCATCCATTTCTTCATCTATGGCATTACACCATTTTTCATCTTTCATGGCTTCTTCAAAATACATTGGATCACTATAAGAAAACAGAGTAAAATCTGAATTCTCATCTAAATCATCATACCTTTCGCTGTCATAAATTTCCCTCACGCTTCTTGTCTTTTGTGGCATCAATGATGCAAGCGTAGGATCAGAATTTTCAAAGCTACTTGATTGTTGGCTTGATGAAGAAGACTTCTATTGTGAACTTCCAGAGCATCTACCATGTTGGAAGTTTCTGGAGCAACTTCCCTGCTGAAAGTTTTCAGAGCTACTACTGCTATTTTCTGAACTATTACCTTGCTATAAGGTTCCAGAGTATCTCCCTTCTGCATCTTCTTCATCTTCAAAGGGTATTGATACTGAAATACCTGTATTGTTATCAACTATTCCATCCCATGACTCATTTTCAATGAATTCAACGTCCCTGCTAATCACCACTATCTTGGTGATGGGATTATACAATCTATAGGCTTTGGATTCTTCACTATAGCCTATGAAAATGCATTTTTCACCTTTGTCATCAAATTTTTGCCTTTTCTCTTTTGGCACGAGTGCATATGCCACACATCCAAATATTCTCAAATGCTCAACACTCCATTTGCATTTCGTCCACGCTTCTTGTGGGATCCTATCACGAACGGCCTTTGTGGGACACCTATTTAAAATGTAGACTATTGTTGCTACAACATCACCCCAATACTCATTAGATAAACCTTTTGCCTTCAACATGCTTGCTGCCATTTCTGTGATGGTTCTATTTTTCCTTTTAGCCACTCCATTTTGTTGTGGAGTATACCGAGCTGTGAGTTGTCTTTGAATACCATGAGACTTGCAAAAATTCATAAACTCTTGAGAGATATACTCTCCCCCTCTATCCGTTATGAGGACTTTGATATAGTGGCCACTTTTCTTTTCAGCCAAGGCCTTAAACTCTTTGAATTTCTCAAATGCATCTAATTTTTTCTTTAAAAGATACACCCAAATTTTTCTACTATAGTCATCTATGAGTGTCATAAAATAAACATTTCCTCCTAGATTTGGGGTCTTCATGGGACCACACAAATCTGAATGCACCAACTCTAATGGTCCTCTAGCTCTCCTAGAATGCCCTGATTGAAAGGGATTCCTATGTTGTTTACCTAGGATGCATTCTTCACACTTTCCATTGGGCTCTACAATTGTTGGTAGGCCCCTAACCATATCATTTTTAGCTAAAATAATTAAACTAGAATAACTTAGATGCCCATACCTCAAATTCCAAAGCTTGGATGGGTCTTGGATGACTGTCTTGAAGGATGACTACTGCAAGCCTATTGACTATGCTGAGATTTTCATTTTGAGGGGAAACATTCAGTTCTTTGTCATTTGAACCACTGCCATAACTTTCCTACTTCCATCTCTATCATAGATGATGCATTCCCCTTTCTCCATTAACACTCTATATTCATTTTGGACCATCTTTCCAATGCTCAAGAGATTGTGTTTCATTCCTGGGGCATAGAAGACATCATGAAGCTTTCTTTCTTCACCATGCTTGGTTTGTAAGCACACTATGCCTTTACCCATATCTGGAACTTTCTCATTGTTTCCCATTTTGATTTCAGACTTAATGTTGTGGTCAATGGAGGCAAATAAATTTTTGTTACCACTCATGTGGTTGCTACAACCACTGTCCAAGTACCAAACTTTAGCACTGCCTTATTATGCAAGATTGCATGCAATGAACACTTGAGACTATTTTTCATTTTCAGCCTTGTTCTCATTTGCCACATTTGCATTTTGACTCCCTTGGTCACGTTGTTTCTTCCTGCATTCACTCACATAGTGACCATACTTGTGATAGTAGTAACACTGCACATTGCTCTTATCAGACCTTTGATTTGATCTGCTATTTTTCTTTGTGTTTTGAAATTCTGATTGAGAGGTGCTTTCCTCCTCTTGATTGTTTGAGCCTCCTCTTCTGGAGTTGCTTCTACCTCTACTTCTTTGACCTCTTCCTTTGCCATTTCTTCCTCTTCCCTTGCCTCTCACATTTTCTTGTGCTTTGAAGGCTTGTTCTTGGGAGGAATTTGCAGACCTATTTAGGTGTTGCTCATGGGTTTGAAGTGAACCCATTAACTCATCAACTGATAATGTTGAGAGGTCTTTTTCCTCTTCTATGGCAATAACCACCAGGTCAAATTTTGTGGGTAAACTTTTGAGAATCTTCTCCACAATATTCTACTCTTCCATAGTTTCTCCATTTATCCTCAATTGGTTAATCAAGGTGGAAGCCCTTGTATGAAAATCTAAAATGGACTCGCTGTCCTTCATTTGCATGGTCTCAAATTCTCTCCTTTGCAGCTGGAGTTTCACTAACCTGACTTTCTTCGACCCTTTCAGGTGGTTTGAAGTATTTACCATGCTTCTTTTGCATAACTAGCTACTGCTATTCAAGGGAAGATAGCCTCTATCAAGGTTGCCTCAATCAGACTGAGGGCTTTTGCATCATTCTTCCTAGTTTCCTTCAACTGGTTCTTTTGAGCATTGGTCAATGCTGCAAATGCATTTGGGTCAGTCACATCTGTGAACCCATTTGCTACTAATTCCCATAAATCATTTGCTACTAGAATGGTTTTCATTTTCTTTGCCCAGACATCATAATTTTTTCCATCAAATATTGGTGGGTGCTACCAACTCCTATTGTCTCCTCCAGCCATTTTGCTAAATGTGGAAGAACTAAAAATACCCAGATAAAATCTAAGGCTTTTCTTTACTGCCTAGAAAACTAGAGCTTTCCCAAATACCTAGAAACTAAAGTTCTGTAACTACATGCCTAGGAACAAAACTAGGGCTTTAACAAACTAAATGCCCAAAAAACTTAGAGACTCGATGCAAGCCGGATTTAGGAAAATAGACCCAACTTCACGATTGGGTAAAGACTAAAAATAGACATAGCTAAGAGGGAGACAAACACAAAGGGAGACAAAAATAATATATATTGAGATTTCTATTCCATCAAAAGTTACATTCAAAACTCAAAGCTAATGCTCTGTGTACACATGTATACAAAAAACTATGCAGTTCGGTATCTTCTTTAGATACTCTTGCTTTCTGATGCTAGAAACGATACAGACAGGAGCCTTAATCGTCTCTCTGCTCTTGTGGGTTCTCTAAACTTTCACTTTCTATTACCTGTTCTACTAAACATTCTTCCTTTTTGTCTCTGTCTCCTTCACCTTCTTCTCCTTCTCTTGAATGAATTCATTCTATTCTTCTTTTTTGTCTTTTGTTGCCTTTCCAAAAGAATTGGTGCCCAATTCAAACTCAACCACCACAATTAATTTGCTATTGTCTAGCAAGGTGAAATTCGGAACATGGCGAGGAGGATAAAGTAGATTTGTTCAATATTTGGGCATTTTAATTTCTTTCACAATTCTTTTCTTTCGGGATTAATTATTCCAAAGAAATTTATGAGATCACAAAAGCATAAACAAGGGGTAGAGATGTTGTAGCATTGTTGAAGTTTCTCGAGAGATGTCATCTGTACAGTTCATTGACTCGATAAAATTTGAAGCGTTCAGCACGATGGTGATTTAAGCCAATTCCACATCTTATCGGAAAATTTGCATTGTTGAGATCATCTCATGATATTTCTTTGATGGAAATTTAAATCATTTCAGCACTTTATCTCAAAAGAAAAAATTATTTATTTATTAGTAAGATACATTGAACTTTGCACCTTGGCTCATTATTAGCATTTGTAACCAGGCAAAGCAACTTTGAGGGAGGAGGGAATGCTAGACTTCACAGAGGGGTAGCTATCTGTGTTTTCTTGAATTGGCATTTATATTTCTTTGCACTGCATTGCATTTCTTCTGATTGATTAAAACAAAGGTGTGTCTGTGTGTTGAGCAGTTGAAACAGTGCTCCAATTTGGAGAATAACACTGCAGTGGAATTCTTGTGGATTGAGCCTTTGGAAACTCCTGATCATTCTCAATCATCTGAAATTATATATAATTCTTACACTCCCATGAGCCAACACAAGACAAGCGTTCAACACAATGAGGTTTCAGACACTTCCTTACAATTGGGGTAGACTACTTAGACTTTTTATTCTGCATGACTGGATTTATTGGGCATTATTGATTGATTGGTATGATAATTAGAAGAAATTGTTTGTTGTTTCAGGTTGTCCATTTGATGCTTGTTTGGTATCCATTCATGAAACAAATTTTGATAGTATATAATAAGTTTAAACTTATTATCTATTAAAGAATACTATATCACCGCTTCTGATTTTCTTGTTGATTAATAATTGGTAGATTTCTTACTCTAAATTAATCTTTCAAACAATATGAATTTTTAACAATATAATTGTAAAAATAATTAATTAAATATATCCTATGCTTTTTTTAATTCTTCTTATTATTTCTATGTAATAATCCTTCGTTCGCAACTTCTGTAATAATCAGATTGAATTTTAAAGACCTTGTGACTTGAACGATGGTAAGGATCGTTTTATGGAATGATGAATGGTAACATAATATTCGAATAGGGCCTCGACTTTAAAACTTCAATGTTGCACTGATTTTATCATGCGATAGGCTTAGATGGCATGCACTTTATTTCACAAAGGTTTTTATATTTCCAATTTTATATTCAATATCTAAAGATCTGAATTGTTATATCAATGTGATGTCATAATGTTGCATGCAATTTTGAAACTCAATATTTTAAACTTTTTCTGAACTATTGCATATCATCTAATCCAAGCTCCACATATATTATTTGTCCACATAAGTCACTTCGACAAAATTTACTAAAGTTTATGAAGGATTCAAGGTTGGTTGTATTGTCCGTGGATAAACCATCACAAGCTTCTTGGCTCACAGAAATAGTCTTACTCAAAATAGCAAATGATTTCATAGTTGAGCATCTTAATTTCATGATTTTCAAAATCTTAAGTGGAAATTTTCAATCACTTCAAATTTTTTACAGCGGCTTACTTGATAAGTCCTTTATTTATAACTAAGGTTTCAGGGCCACATCATCAAATATGATGCCACATCAGCATTTTTTTGTCGAGGTGTCCAAAAGGGCCCAAAAAAAGAGACCGATAGTTGTACACTAAATCATGTTTTATTGGTGTGTTGATGTGGCATCACATGATTTGTTGCTTTTTAGATCTAAGGAATATGTTTCATTCATTTATGGGTAGTCATCATCAACACTAACAACTTTAAAGTCACAAATATTGGTCTAATATTGTTAAAAATATTATACTTTATATCAACAAATGTTATAACAACTATTAGAACATGCTCAAGTACCAGATCCTCTCCCCTAATCATCAGTCCTTCAAATGATTTATTAGATACAGTCATTCAATATCATTTCTATGGTACTAGATCTAGCAAACATCGTGTCTATCCATGAAGAAGCATCCATTGGAGCCTTTTCACACAAGATTGCAGCCTTTATTACAAGGGTTTGGTGAGTTGCAACATTGCATATTGTTCACTCATCATTCCTTCATTCTATTTTATTTAATTTCAAGGTTTAATTACCAAAATAGGGTTTGACCAAGGCAAACCTCTATCCACTAACACAACGACATTTTTCTCTCTCCATGTGTGATTACAAAATTAGGTGAATTGGAGCTTGAAGATCCTTTGAAGAAAAAGTTGCAAGATTGTAGAAAGATGTCAAAGTTGTCAAAAAGTTGTCATCTTCACAGAAACTCACCTATAGGCCAAAATTCAAACTTTCAGACTTGGAGATTAGACAAGATGAAAGCTATAGAAGATCACTCAAGGCTACAAAAGTTTTAGTCAAACCCTAATACTGGGACTAAATCGCCACCTTGGGCATATGAGTCCCAGTATACCTATTTTCAATAGTTTTCTATAGATATTGATTTACCAATTTAGTAGATTCCAAATCCAACCTAGAAACCCTAAACTGGGACTAAATCGCCTAGTATGGTGTATGAGTCCTAGTGCACATCAAAATTCAAAATTTTAGAGTTGAGACCTTGATTTGGACATCTCCAGTCTTCCAAGTGCTTCTTTGTTTATCATTAGTCTCTTATTCTGATTTTAAGTTTCACTTTCTAGGTCACATAGTCATATTTGCATATTACTTCCATTTCTTTCTTTCTAAGCATTTACTTAGTGGTGAACCCCCTTTTTAATCACACCTAAGGAAACCCTCATAATAGCTAAAAAACCCCCCCTTTCCCTTAATTGAGTCATCTTGGTTGAGGGATCTCTAGGATTTCCTAATGAATTGAAGAGGGAAATAGGTCATAACCCTTAGTTCCATGTCCTAAAAGGTGGAACCCTATTTCCTCTGATTGAATCCTATAGATTTTATTTTCAAAATGAGGGTGTCACCTTTAAATATAAGATAATTAGCTCCATTAAGAGCATATATAGACATAAATAATTGAGCTAAAAACACACTTGTTTTTGTACCATGTAAACCTTAATCATTTGACCTTTGTAGGTCTCTCTTTTATTGTAAAATCATGATTGACCATAGACATTATTATGTACCACCTTAAATAGAAGAAAACATTTGACAATACCTCTTGTTGTTGATAAATAATGACTTGTATAACAAAAGAAAATATATTATATAATCTATCTTAGAATTTAAGAAATTTTAATTTAAATAGGTGAGAAATTTCATTCCATTTGGGTTAAAAAAATGATAAACCTATTCACAAATAAGTAGTTATTCCTTGTAAACTCCCTATTACTGCTCATATAAGATTGCTTGAAGGGAAGATTTAACCCTTATTAAATTAAAGGATTTTTTTTAAAACAAGAGATCAAGAAGTAAGAGTTCCCTAGGTCGATTAGCCTTTAATTTAAATTATAGTTAAATACTAGTCACCCAAGTCAAGGTAAGTTGTACCTTTATTAAACTATAGAACCTAAGGTTAATCTTAATCAATGGGTAAGTGAAAGGTTTTATCCAAAAAGGTAATAGAAGATTATAATGCTTACTTAATAAAGAGAGTGCAAAAGGTGGTCCCATTAATAAATTGAGTAACCTAAATAATTAAGCAAACCTAGTGAGAGTAAATGTTGATAAATTAAGTAACCTAAATAATTAAGCAAACCTAGTGTGATTCTACTGCGGGGATTAAATCCTCAGAAAGAATTGAAAGGAAGAGGAGAGAGGGACTCTCTCCTCAAGGGAAATAAGGGTTCTCTCTTGGAATGTTAGGGGCTTAAACTCCCCTAACAAAAAATGCTTGATAAAGCGTCATCTACTTGGTACATGTTTAGAGATCATACTGCTTCAGGAAACTAAACTCTCTTGTCAAACAACTAGAGAAACTTTTAGTTCTTGGAATGATTGTGACTTGGTTGTCTCACCTTCTCTTGGTGCCTTGGGGGGTCTAGTCACCCTTTGGAACAAAATATTTATTAGAATTGATCATTTTGAAATCAAATGAAATTGGATAATGGTTTCAACTTGGTGTTTAAAAATAAACACACAATTTTTGATTTGCAATGTTTATGGCCCATGCACTCTAGCTGGAAAAAGATAGATCTGGAAACAAATTTCTTCAAGCTAAGAGCTTGATTCTTCTGCTTTTAAAATTTTTGTGGGGGACTTTAATGCTATAAAAAAAATAATAAAAAAAAAGGAGGAATAATCCCCCCAACAACAATGATGGATGATTTCAATAACTTTATTTTGTCCAATAAATTATATGGCTTTTCACAAGCTTGGTGTAAATGGTTTCATTAATGTATCTCAAGGGCTAAATTTTCTATAATCATTAATGGATCACCTCATATTTTTTCTTTCCCCCTCTCAAGGGGTGAGGCAAGGGGACTCCCTATCTCCTTATTTGTTTATCCTATTGGAAGAAGGTTTGAGTAGATCGATAATTTCAACTTGAAATGCAAGATTATGAAAAGGTATATCTATTTGGTCCTTCCCATCTCCAATGTCCCACTCTCTTTTTGTGTATGACACTCTTCTTTTGGGTCAAGCTACTATGGTAGAGGAAAAGGTTATGAAAAAGATTATAACAACTTATTGTTTACATTCAGGGTAGGTTTGTAATCCCACAAAATCAAAGATATTCTTTCTGAATGTTGATCCTTTGATCAAAAGGAAATTACTCAAATTTTGGGGCTTTCATAGTGATTCCCTTCCTGGTAAATACCTGGGTATTCCTATCTTCTATGGTAAGGAAAAACATGATTTTTGGGACAAACTGATTTCTTCAATTTCTAATAGAATTTCTCTTTGGAAATCAAAATGGCTCTCTTTTGCGGGTAAATTGGTTATGCTTAAATCCATTTTATGATCCCTTCCAATTTATTTGATGTTGGTTTTAATCCTGCCTAAAGGGAAAGGGAAAGGGAAAATTCTACAAAAATTTATTAGAGATTTCCTTTGGTCAAAAAATGTGATTGTAAAAAAGAAACTACCTCTTGTTGCATGGGACACCATTTGTGAACCCAAAATCTATGGTGGGGTTGGATTGAGAAACACCTTCCTCCAAAACAAGGCACAAGGTGCAAAATTGGTGTGGAAAATCTACACTAAACTTGATGTTAAATGGTGTAAATTAATGAGACACAAATACTTGGACTCCCTTGATAAAGAACAAATATTTACGCAAAAGCAACTCCCTTGGGGATCCAAGATCTGGAACTTCATCTCTTCCTGTAGATCAATCCTTCTTCCTTACCTTTCTTGGGTGATTAATAACGGGGGAAAAGTTCTTTTTTGGGATGATGACTGGAATGGCCATAAGCCGCTTCGTTAGCTAGGGGACTGGAATCAATTACAATTAGAATTAAAATTCTGATGGGGCAATAAAGTTTGAGATTATTTTGACATTGATCCTTCAAATCCTGCTTTGTGCAAATGGAAGGATTTTGGTTTCTTGCAAGTTCCATCTCATTAAAAAAAATCATTAAAGGTCGAACTTGATAAGAGACAATTTTATCTTTTCAATAAACAAGATGAAATCATTTGTTTAAAATCCAAATCAAGGTGATACATTGTTAAAGATGGTTACAACTCTCTTGCTAGTTTCAAATAGAGCACCTCCATTCCAATTAGGCTCTGTTGGGGCCCTTACACTCTCTCAAAGGCTGGGGAATTTGCTTGGTTGGCAATTAAAGATAGAATTTTAATAGGCTTGAGGTTGAACAGACTGGGTATAACTAATCTCTTACCATGTGTTATGTGTGGGAAGGGTTTTGAGTCCATTGATCACCTTTTGTTGAACTACAAATTTTCTCAAGCTTGTTGGTGTTGGATCTTAAATAATCTTGGATGGTCTAGTCCTTTGCATAATTCCCTCTACCTCCATTTTCTTTCTTGGCCTTCTCTTTGTTCATCTTCCATATTTTTCACCCCTTTGGGAGATTTTCCCTTCCATTCTAATCTGGAACATTTGGTTGGAAAGAAACAACATAATTTTTAAAAAAAAGCCTTCCAATGTTTCACAGGTCCTTCAAAGAATTGAAATATCAATATTTGAGGTAACTTATTCAACTCTTCACAAAAAAGCTCATACAAGTAGGAACTTTACTTCTTGGGATGCTTTTATTCTGAAAAAATTGGCATTTTTTGAAGATCCCCATGGTTGGTTCAGTTTTTTCCAAATCCTTTTCTCCTAAAAGAAGCAATATTACATGGTCTCCTCTACCCCAAGGCTTCACCAAACTAAATTTTGATGGAGCCTCTAGGGGCAACCTAGAAAAATCAAGTATTGTTGTAGTTTTAAGAGATTGGAATGGTACCTTCATTGCAGCAGTGTGTGAACAAATCCTTGAAGGCACTAATAATGTTGGGGAATTTAGAGCTTTAAGCTTGGGCCTTAATCTTGCAAAAAAATTATCAATATCTCATCTTTTCATTGAAGGGGACTCAATGTTAAAAAATTTGGCATTAAAGAATCGAGGCACATATTCCTGGCACTTGAATTACATCTTAACATATATTTTATTACAACTTGATGATTTTCCAAGTTATATTATTGCTCATTGCTAGATGGAATCTAATGTTGTTGTAGATCTTTTAGCCAATAAAGCCACTGATGAGAACATAATTTCCCAATAATTTTCTACTGAGGAATGCAATCTTCTCTTCCAAGAAAAGATCTCTTAATTTATTTTGAGTTCACATAGCTTGAGAAGGTTTTTTTTTTTAATCTCAAATCATAATATTTATTTGGGCTATTCATCTCACCCCTATTTTGTGAGTGTCCTTGTTTTCATTTCTTGACAATGTGTGAACGTATGTCACAAGGTTTTTATTGGTGTGGGTGTAAATTATATCTTTGATCATCATTTCAATTCTGATTTTGAATATGGTAACAATAATGAAGAATTGTCGGCACCCCGCAAATGGTGATTTTATCTAGGTTGTTGACAAGGATTTCTCATTGTCACCAAAATTCTTGTTCATTTCACCTAAATTCTTATCTTGTCTGAGATGTTTCATAAGGTGTTGAATGATATTAACTAATTTTTTCAGGGTAAAGTTGTATCTCACTCCTAATCATATTGTTTTCAACTTGGCACGTGGCATCTCTTAGCTAATTCCAAAAATGCTATGACTCTTGTCCTTCGCTGATATCTTAAAAATGAGCTTGCTTCCTTTTTCGAACATCTTTGAGGGAATTTTGCATCTATGGATCTCCATTAATTTCAAGTTCATGTGAGCCAACTTCAATTCATTATGGCAGTTGTCCATAATTTGGGCTAATTTTGGAAATGGGACTGCTTTTTTTTATGTTTGATCATGAGAGCTTACTCTCATGATTGGACATCGGAAATGAGCCTTACATTGATTCTTTAGCATAAAATGTTCTTGCTTGGGTACTTCGCTAAAATTATTCATTTCCAATATTAAACACTTGGTAGCATTTTCTCTTTCTATATGTACTCATCATGCCTAAACATTTATTGTTCACAGCTTGAGGCATGTTGAAGGTATTATTCCTAGTGTTATGGCGACCACTTCTTTACTTATACTCGTCTCTAGCCAGTTTCATATGTTCTATTTGATTGATTTCTTTGTTGGCTATTGGGGTTTTCATTCTTGGTATCTTGCAATGGATAATCTCTTTAGAGTGTTGGTGCTTCCGCGAGTTCATGAAATCAGAGTGGACTTGTCATTCACTGAAGAAAAATTGAGAAGAGCATTTTCTTTCAAATGTAAGCAGGTAATGGATTCGATTCAAATTGTTTTGGGTTTTGACTGGATGAGCATGCATACTATGGAATTACCTTATGAATTGGCATCTCAATTTGTTTTGAACTTAATGGATGTTCTGGGATGCATAAAAATGGTTAAGTTTCTTGTGGGCACTTATTTATTGCCACATGTGTGCCCTCTTTTGTCATTACAACCGGCCCTGGAAAAATATGACATCCTCCAAGGGTTGAACCTAGTTGGGGGTGTTATTAGAAAGCAACACCTTCTAGTTTACAACTGCCTCTCCAAATTTCTTTGTGCTATCGCTCATGGACTTCTAAATGATTGCTCTAATGAATTCAAATTTTGTCTCAGGCTTCTTAAGCAGCAATATGGAAATTCAGTAAGTGATCCTATCTACATGCTATACAAAGCAGTTCAGCTACTTATTCAACATGCTCTCATCAAGCCCCATGATAAACCTCATTTTCCTCCGCCTGCGGACATTGCTTCTTCAGAGGGAAGCTCTTCTTAAAAACTCTTTCTCTCTTCTTCTTTCAGATTTTTGCTTATCAGGTCTAGTTTAAGCTTGGACATATCTCGATATTATATTATCAATGTTTCTACATCTTTTGCTTTGGTAGAGCTCTATTTCTTGGCAACAATTTGTGCAAGTCTTCTTGTTGGATGTTTTTCAACACCTTATTGTCTCTCCTACTCCTCTTGTTGGTAGTTTTGGCCCTATCTACTAGTTCTTTTGGCTTCCTTCAAGTTGATTTCTCTCATCTATTGTACAACCAGGGTTTTGTGTCTCATGCCTGGTTTTTCCATTTTATTCTTGATTAGTCACTCAAACAATTTTTGTCTTGCTCCTATTGGTGAAAATATTATAAATCTTTATATCCTCTGGCTTTCAATCATTTGCTACTTCTAGGTTTCACAAAAAAAATTCTCCCTCTACAACCCTTTGGACTCTATGTAATTTTCTCTTTATATTATCAATAAATTTGTGGCTATGCCACCTTTACTTAAAAAAAATATGTTGATAAGATAAAGATAAAGATTAAATTATAAGGTCAAATGACTTCAAAATATAATTTAATATAAATATTAGCAATAAATTAGTAGATGAAGGTTGTGGTTTAATCCATCCAAGTTAATTTTTAACATTGGCAACCTTGAATAAAGTAAACCATTATTTTTTGTGATATGGCGTGCATTAAATTGTTTTCTTCCATAAGTTTTCTAAATATCAATATTTGTATTTGATTAAAATATTAATAATACTTAGTCAAATTTTTAGTTATTTAATGGGCTACATTTAATGAGATAAAAAACTAGATAGACAAGTAGTTATGGGTCAAATCTTACCTAAGACACTTTACCACTTATGTGTGAATTCTTGTATTATATGACTCGATGAATGTTTTATGTGAAGAGATAGGTGTAAAATATACTAAATGGTTAAATTTTAGAACATAAAAATGTAAAATTATTTAAGCCTTTAATAAATAATGAGTTGTGAAACCTTTATGAACATTTGAAGAATAACCAAATGCAAGAATGTCATAAGGGTGGTAAAATCTTGAAGTATAGTAAATCCTTGAAATGGGTCATATAAATTTAGATTTGTATGAAGATACAACTAGAAAACTTAAAACCATAATGAACATAGTTATATTAGGTGCATAAAAAAACAATAATTGGTTATTGAAAAAAATATTCCACCTTACATGTTTGTGTTAAAAGTGACATTAGTGATAGGTAAAAGGAGTAAAACCTAGTGAAACGAGATAATAAAAAATAGGATGTGTGACATATACTCTAGACATCAAATTTTTAATTAAAATGTAGTTGATAGTTAATCTATGATTGTATATCATTTAGAATAAGTTATTAAATGAAAAATGAGTGGATATGGAAGAAATTATAAATTCACCATTACTGTAGAAAGAGCCTTGTATGAGTAAGTGAAATGTGTGTTTTATTCATGCGGTACAAAGTGGTAGAGTTCATAGAATGTCAATATATTGTGACCTGTAGAAAACCTGAATAATTTGTGTTGTTCCTCAAGTAAGTGATGTAGGGTATCCACTTTGGGATAAGGGTAAGGAAGACATCTTAAGAGATCCATCTATGTATACCCTTTTTGATAAAAATGAGTTTGAAAGAAACTTGTTGAGATTGGAGAGGATATGAATTATGTATTAGTGTGTTCTTGTTGAAATAAGTGTGTGATTCATCTTTTAAATATTAATGTCTTATATTATGCTTGTGTTTTCCCCTAGAGTCAGCCCTCCCACTATATTGAGGGAATGCTATCATAACTAGGGCTTGAGAGATAGAGGACCTCAATTAAGATGTCCTAATTCTTCATGGATTTAGTCATTGATCTTAAAGGACCTCCATTGGAAGGTATAATTTATCCATGGACATCACCCCTCCTCTATTACCTCACATAGTAGAACCACACTTGTTGGTTTATAGTGTAAACCTATTCCTTGATATTTATATCCTATGGGTTAAGGATGGAACCTAATGTGGCACAATATTAGATCTAATTCCACTTGATTTGTGAATATTATGCTCTAAATGATATGGGTAATAAAGATAGTTTTATATAGTCTTGGGTACTATTAATCATCAAATTTTGCACCTCTCCGACAACCTTATGGGAAATCCAATAAGTGGGGGACCAATTTGCACCTTACTAAAGACCTTAGGGATTTTTATAGAAAGTCAACTCTTCTTTGAGTATGGAGAAAAGGGTAGAAATAAATGTAAATATAAAACATGAAAATGGCGATGCACCAAAGATTTTACAACATTTCAAACCTAATTATTTTCTATGAATTATATATTAGACACAGAATACCACAACCCTTCATTATTGGGAAGAGAATGAGCAGCAAAGGCTAAATACAAGAACAGTGCAGTCTTTCAAATCTCCTCGCGGGAAGTGTTCATTAAGGTCCGATCAAACATAAAAGTTCCCAAAGTTAACAAAAAACATTCAAAAATTACATAAACTCTTACTCTTTTTACAACATAATATGAAAAAACAACAACCCTTCAAGAAAATGGAGAAGTTCAACGGATATAATCCAATTTCCACAAGTTATTACTATTTCATATAAGCCTATAGCATGGAAATAAACTACTCAAACTATTTGAATCAAGCTTAACATAGTGTTTTATTCTGAATGAAAGCATAAAGAAGGAACTTGATAAAGGCCATAACATGCACAATTTCAAAGATTTCTTCCAAACAGTTCGTGCTTAAATATCAAATGAACTTTAATAAATAAAGGTTAGATGCCAATCTAATAATATTTTGAGTTAAAACACTATAACATGCTAGAGAAAAGCAGTGTTCTGCCAACTTTTAAACTTCTAAAAATACTTCTATAACTAAGGAAAACTAAAAGAACTTCCTTTTCCAAAAAAGGAGATTTTTTGGGAGTGAACTCCTTCCTTCTACTGCCGCCTCCTATTTATAGTTGAAAAGAGAAAGAAACACCGCCAACACCCAGAAGTAATTACTGCAGATGCCTGTATCTGATAGCTTACGATCTGATCGTAGATGTTTGATTAGATTGCAACAATATTTGCTCATTAATTCCCAATTACCACATTAACGTCCTTAGATATTTAGAAAAGATTGTTATCTATAGGAAATTTGATCCCATAAAATAGCCTTGAAAAATTTGGTTGACCAATCACGTAGGTCAACGGTGTTGACTTGAAGTTTCCAGCTTGAAAATAAGAAAGACCTAGCATGCTCCAAAAAACTCTAAAAGAGATTTTCGTTTAAAGCGCGACCTTCCCAAAGCCAAGAGATGATGTGTTCAGTGGGCAGGGAATCTTAGATTTTTGAAAATAGCCTTAAAGAGAAAATCCCCACCAAACTAACATGTGCCCCAGCTTTCTCCTGAAAGGAAGACAATAAAAAAAAGTCGCACAACCACCACGTGGTGTATTGGATGTCTTTTAGAACAAATTTTTCTTTAAGCACAGATTCATCTTGAAGCCAAAAATGTATATAAAAGCTAAAAATCAAAAGAAGATTAAGGAAAAAATTCTTCATAGTTCTGGCGACTCACAGGGGGCCTCCGCTTGTAGAGGCATGAACCTAGAGCTCTAGAAATTCTTGGAATTTGAGGAAGGTAGAATGTTGCACCTCTCAGTCCAAATCAGTGGATCGGATGAGAGTGTGAATGATCGCATGCACTTGATCTAATTCAAAGAATTCCTTGAATAAAAAAACTCCCCATCTTGCTGAAACAACCCCAAGGTGATAATAGAGACGAGAAAGGGGAAAGATCTTGTGCTCAATTTCATCCACGGTGGGTGTCACGCTTGAATGTGGGATTTCTGTAGAAGTCCGAACCTTTTGTCTAATTGCATCTGTGATATGCTCAACTAATAGCACATCTTGATTCGGTGAGAAAGGGGGAGGAAAAATGAAGCTAAGCAGAACATTGAAATCCTTCTTGATTCCATCGGCCCTTTTTCTCAGCATTTCCTGGAGTTCCTTGCTCCTTGCTGTGACTTTGTTGTAGTTGATGAATTTTCTTGCTTGGATGGAGGCAGCCCTTCGATCTAGAATTACTGCACTTCTTAGGGCCTCATCAGTGGCCACACAATCTAGAAATAAAACTTTGTTATTCCACTACTCGGGGAGCATATATCTATAGAATTTGGTCGGCCTCTGGGCCAACCTTTCCATTTAATTCTTGAGCATCCCTTAAGAACTGTAGGGCTGGCCTGAGAATGACAATTGCAACTATGATCCATTCCTAGTGCATGGATATTAGCTTCTTCGATATTAGGAGGGTCCCAAACCCTTGTGCAAAAATTAACTCCTGATGGAACTGATCCTCTCTCGCTCTTACATTCTCCTCCATTTGATTTTTCTCTCAGAGGGCATTTCTTAGTTTGGAGTTTAACCTTCTAATCTCTTGGTCGCAAGCCTGTAGAGTGGACATGATCTCCTATCTCTCTTGTCTTGACTTTTCTGCTTCCACCTAGGCCTTTTGTAGATTGTTGGAAGCTTGAGATCGAACACCATCCAACTCTCTCTGTATATTTTCCTGAGTACATTAGTACTCAACGTTTGTCTGGCGCTTAGTAGCAAGCTCAACTCTTAACTTTTCAATTTCAGCATACAACTAACCCCCTTCACCTTGCACCTCCTTGAGCAACTTAGTTTCTTCTCCCTACTAATTTTGTATCTATCTTATGTGGGCCATCTCAACATCTTTGGCCTTGATCTCTATCTGTAGCCTGCTCACTATATCCCTTATATTTATCAAATCTACATCATGTTTCTTCAATTTTATGTCCAGCCTTTCATAATCCACATATTTCACCTTCTGAGTGGCCTTAGCTAGGACCACCTTGTTGCGCATGCAAGTTCCATTTAAATCCAGACCCATGGATTTGATGTCATAATCTTCCATTTTCATTTGTCCCTTGGGCTTGGACACGAGTGGCTTCATGGTAGTGATCAGCAGATAATTTTTCTCTTCATTGAAGCAAGCTTCAATCTTCTTGGTAGCTAGCTGTGTGGTGTTCTTTCAATACTGTTTCTGCTTTTTGGCCTATCTAGCTTGCTTGGTTGCATCAAAATGCTCTTGGAGACTCTGCAGTGTATCAATGCTTTGTATAGAAATGGAAGCACCTAGAGGGAGACCAAAAAGGGTGACGAAAGGAGAAACCTCAGATGTATGAGAATGTGGGGAGGCAAATAGGAGTGTTATCATGGAAAATGGCAAGATACCAAATTGAGAATGGGCAAGGGAAAAACTAGTCGGGGTGAAAAAAGAAGTGGGCAGAAGGAGAGATGTTTTCCCAAAAGCAGATGGACATGGAATAATAGGTAGCATGGATGTTTCAACTCTTTCAGTGGGGTCCCTTGATAGGGTGATCAAAGAATCAACATCAACTGAAGTGGATGCTACTCATTCGATGCGCAGGGTTACTTCACATGGTTCATTGTTGAAAATGATTGGGGGTTCATTAAGGACCAAAAGATCGGGGTCTACAGATGAAGGACTCTTCTCTATAGATGGGGGAAGAGGAGTAACCAGAGATGCAGAGGTAGAAAGAGGAGAGGAAGTGAAACTTACCTGGGTCACGATAGTTGAAACACCTTGCAAATCAGACTCCACCTCTTCTTCTCCTCTAAATGATGCATCGGGTCTACCTAGATCTTGGACTTGTCTCCTCTTTGCATGACCGAAACTAGTACATTCTGATCCTTTGGTGGATGATTCTGCTGAAACTTGGCATTTGATAACCACAACAAACCTTCGTGGGGACCGTCAGGATCTTTTCCCTTTGCTTTGAGCACTGACAGAGGACGTGATTTGTGAGTCCTTTTTCCTTGATCCTTTTATTTTATCTAATTCTTGGGGCCTGTAAGCATGGTATAGAAGCTCCTCCTATTCAATTTCATGACTTGTCTCTGGATTGCTATTGTTAGTATCAACCTCTTCATCATAAACTTCGTCAAGCCTTTCATCATGTGGCTGCAATTCTCCGAATAGGGCATTGAGGCATCTCATCTCTTGGTAGAACCTCCAGAAATCTTCCTACTTCCTTTTTGACCACCCCCTACATTTTAATTATATGTTGAGGGATTTACCCATTGGAAGGTTCTTCTGATACTCTACTTGGACTACATAGAAATTTAGCCATGCTGGTTGTTTGAATGGTATGCAGGACAAGTCAATGTATACTTCTAGCCTTTCCTAAGTTGAATTCTTCCTTGACTCAAAATACTCCTGACTCTCATGTTTCAAAGTCAGGAGATGCTTTCCCAGATTATAGTCCCACTTGTCACAAATAAGAACCAAGCCTAAGATCACCAATTTTTTTGTTACCTCACCCTTTTCCTTTCGCTTCCCCAATGTTACTTGACTATTGGCAATGCTAAGGGGGATCAGGTAAAGCCTTGTATTATGCCTTTCGGTGCCATATGTGTTGTCGGCAAGGGTTGCCTAATGATATGCCTCCAAAGAAAAAACTCTATCTATTACAAATTTGGGGAGTTTGAAAGGCTCCTTGTCGAAACCATGGAATATGATAAACGTAAAATCCTCACCTAGGAAATAATTCACTGGGCTCAGTGAAGTCTTCATCCATTGCAAGACCTTATGAGAGAAATGACCCATAGGGCATGGGAACAATTCTTGAAGTACTGGCCTCATAAAATGATCTAAAAACTAGTAGTAATCCGATGTTCTTGAAAGCACGAGTCCATACATAAATTGGTTGATAGAAACCATTTACATTGAACCTAAATAATGACAAACTCCTCTCCAAAAACCCAGAATTTTGGTGCAAATTCAAGTGAACCAAGAAAGAATAATACCTGAATTTATACTTAGTATCATAAGTCTTCAATTGCTCTTACATCCCTTCGACGATTGCATCAACAAACATCCCTTCGACGATTGCATCAACAAAGTCATAATACTTCTAACTTTTCTCCTTTTTAAGCATGAAATCCAAGCCCATCTGAAAGGGATGAACTTCTTCGTCATCATCAAGGCTGTAAATCTAGGCAAGCATTGCAAAAACAAACTTTGTATCTTTATTGAACTTTTTGTGCGCAAGAGGAAAAGAAAAGTGATCTCTCTCCAGTCTTTCCTTCATTTCATCCTCATAAAAGTTTCCCTTCCTGGTTCTGGCTTCCCAGAAACTTTCCATCTCTTCCTCATCAAAATTTTTGGCACCCAAGTTGTAGGGATACACAACATATCCCGTATGACTGATACAAATTTTTTAACTTTGATCTTGTTGCCCATAATAACTCTTGTCTCCTTGGTGAATCTTTTAGAACATGCATCTACCAACTCCGAGCATGGGTGTATGATGAGAAACATGAACTATGGCAAACCATAATTCCAAAGCTGAGATGCGAAACCTTTAGATGACCCATGCCACATCATATTTTGAAATGCCCCCTCCCTAAGGATTTTAGGGGAGTCACCAACTTTGGGTCAAAAATGTTGTCGGTGAAATCTGGCACCACCTCTCTTCTAACAAGATTATCCAATTGCACTGATTTGGTGTAATCAAACTATTGTTCTTCTAGTGTTGGGGCATTGGTGAATGAATTACTCCAAAAGATATCGGTGTAACCCAACCTTTTCGATCAGGCTCCAGCCTTTCTACCAGATGTTGATGCTTCCACCATGGCTGTGCCGAGAAGTTGCAAACAATTTCTTCAATGAAACAACCACTTGATTTTTTTCTACTTAGTAAAATATGCTTTTGGGTGCAGTTAAAGCTTTATCATTACCGTTGGTCCACTAAATGCTTCCACCAAGGCGATACATGTGGATTTGGGATATCTATCCCTCGGGAATGCCAAAAATGTTGTGAGAATGGAATTAGTACATTCTCCTCGCTACCTCTTTCACAAATAAGATAATTGCATTGGAAAGTGTGTTTTTAGCTATGAGAAACATGCTTAAGTAGTGCAAGGTACTTTGAAAAGATGTGCCATTTAATTTTTGAGAACTTAAAGCATTAACCCATGTCTTTTCATATAAGCAAGAGGGAAGGTGCTGATGATGGAAAGGGACACATGGCGATGATCAGTATACGTGAGCATTTACTTCCAACACCCAAATTTATTTCTCAAGACCTCTTGTTAGATTTTCCATATGATTTGTCTCTTGCCCTCCGGCTGCTTTGATATTTTCTCTGTTGCCATCTGGCCAAAAATATACTTCCCATTGGCTGTGTTTTCTAGCACATCTTTTCTATAAATAGCTATGCCACCTTATTACAATATTCATTCAAAAGATAGCTTTTAAGTTCAGCAAGCTTTTCTCCCTATCTCTCATTTTGCTACACTTTGTTACTTTGTCATAATGTTCGTTGGCCTAGGCACTCCTATTTAGCTTCTACCATAGAGGCCACAATGCTCCTTCATTGGGGAGGTCACTAGTGACACAATTAAGCACTTGGTGAAGAAGTATGACCACCTTCATGTTGTTGTGTTCAAATGGGTAATTGGCCAGAACTATATTGAAGATGAGAACCAGTTGAGAAGTAATTGTAATGTTGTTTCTTGATTTGTGGCCTCCCTTCTCTACCTGAATGTTTCCAAGCCCATGATAATTGAATTGTACCATCAGATGTTTGACTCCATATTGCTAGAAGGGCTTGGTGAAATCGTGCAAGTGGCTATCCCTAGTATCGGCATTCCAAGTGCCATGGACATCCGTAGGCACATCGATGATGGGGTAGACATGGCCTAGTTGTCTTTCCTTATTGACTTCTGCACCATGGACCTTGAGAGGCATTGTTCATCATATCAGCTAGCAGCCACCTTCCTACTGCGGGAGTACGACACAAAACGTGTTCCTGGGCTTGAATGAAGGAAGCACTTCGAGTTTCTGGTGTATAGCCGTGGAAACTAGAAATGAGGTCTGTGTTGTGCCAAGCCCACTTGTGTTGTGTTTTCACCACCCTTTTCAGCCTGAAAAAGAAGAAGAAGAAGAACCCAACAACAAGCCGCTTTGACTGCTTAACAATGGCTAGAGGCTTAGCTTTACTTTTTTTGCATGTTGCATCCTTTTTGTTTCTTTTTCTTTGTGTCTCTTTCTAGGTTTTCTTGAGAGAGCTTCATGCTTAAATATGAGCCTCGGGCTTGTATTACATTGTAATTTTTTTCATAAATATAATATAATACAATACATTTCTATTTCCTCTGTGTTATTCTCATGGCTTATTTTCAAAACTAAAATGTATTTACAAATTTTTTTACATATGGTACATAACTGTGATTTTTTTTAAAGAACTACATACTTTAATGGAATAATTTTAGATATATACCATTCACTGGTATATCTAGAGCGTTACTTTGTGTAGTGTTTTTAATCTACCTAAAATGCAAGAAATCAAGCAAGAGACTAAAAACAAGCAAAACACTCAAGATTAGGCTTAAGATGAAACTCAAACTTAAAAATGACAATAAACCAATTTTTACCTTGTTTGAGCTTGAAGGATTTGTTTTCCCTTTTTGATGGCTTGATATGTGTGCTCTATGTTGATTTCGGTACCATAACGATTTGATTTTGCTTGATTTAGATGCAAGGATGGATGAAAAATGGCTATAGTGGCAAGGATTTGGCTATGGAGATAGTGCGAGAGCTTGAGTGTGCATGAGATGGTTGAATGTTTGAGAATGGTTAGTGTTTCAAAAATGGCTAAGTGTTAGTCATTTAGCAAGGGAGATGGAATGGATGGTGGAGATTGAAAAAGGGGGGGAAGATCAAGGGTTGGGATCAAGAGTTGACCAAAGGAATTAAAAATTCATTTTTAATGTGCATGGAAAGGATAAAAGAAATTTAATATTCCTTGGGAAAGAGAAAAGGAATTTAATGTTCTTTGGGAGATGGGAGAGGAATTAAAAATTCCTCAAAAGGACCTGCGAGGAACAAAAGGAATTAAAGTATGGGGATGGAAGGGATTAGGCAAAGGGTGGGGTTGGGATGGCTGAAGTCAATGGGGTAGGGGTCGGGGAGAAGTGAGGGTCGGTGGGGATTGGTGAAGTCCGATTTTATAGGAGGATGTGACATAGAAATTAAATAAATAGATTAGCTGTTTAATTCTTTTGAAGAAAAGATACCGGGATGGGAGTAAATAATTAAAGGTAATTATTTCCTTTAGGCTAGGATTTAAAGATGATAGAAGAAATAAATTAGGATGAAGGGATAAGGGATAATGAACATTAATTAAATAATGGTGTATTATTTAATTAATATAGAGGATATGACATTAGTTGAATTGGGGGTAAATTGACCAAATTAAAGTGATCAATTTTCAGTGTCTACATTTTGCCATCTTTGGGATAGGCAGGTGTTATAAAATAGCATCATTTCAAAGATAATTTCATTTATAGAGCTTTGGAAGGCGATGGATTGTAGAGGGGAGATACCTAGTCATTTCAAAGTGACTAGGAAGAGAAAAGAGATGATGGGAGTTAAAAGATAGAAAGGTGGGGATTGGTGAGATGCCCCCTCAAAGGAGTCATGGGGTTGAGGAACATGGGTGTGCTCTAAAGAATGGATGGGGATGATGCAAGGAATTTATGAGGAGAGATGAGTGCAAAGCGGTGGATGGGGATAGGATGAGAGAGTAAAGCAACAGGGATGCCAGGAAATGCAGTAAGCAAATGGATTCAAGGACAAGTCTTGATGTTGCCCTAAAATCAAACTACAAATGAATGGATGATGATGGATGGAGCATTGTTGATGAGGGAAGGATGCATCCAGGGGCAACACAAAAGGATGGGAAGGATACATACCAGTGATGGTAGGAGTTTTGATGAGGGAAGGATACATTCAGAAGCAGCTGGGAGGATAGGAAGGAATACATCCTGATGAGTGATGGGAAATGATGAAGGAAAGGATATCAAAAATATAACAAAAAGGATAGGGGAAAAGGATACATCATTTGGTGATAAAGAAAGTGTTGGCCAGTAGAGGGAAGGATACATTCTGATAGTAGTAGTAATGTGATTGGATCAAGCTTGCAAAGTTTAAGAACAAGACGAGGATGTGGTCGAAAAGGTACTAAGATTGAGATGGATGGGAGTTGGATTGAGATGCTAAGATGAAAACAGAATGAATGAGAAAGTGGAGGAAAGATGCTTAGAATAGCAATCACAAGATAGTGAAAAGATGAGGACACAATGAGGATTGATGAAAAGATGCTTATAATAACAAGTCTATATTATCCTAAGAAGGTGTAAGAGATGATGAAATGATGAAGATGGAGGACGTGGAGGGAGGAAAATGGATAAGATAGAGAGATGAGGAGAGTGATGAAGGATGAATAGATTAGAAAGATAGAGGCTAAGGGGATGGGGGGATGTTGATAGAGGAAAATGATAGATGAGAGGATGGGAGATGAGGGATATGAAAGGAGAGTGATCAAATGAAGCAATTTAATTGTTATGCATTATGCTGCCATGTAATGAGCACTAAATTTGATATAGCATGAGATACTATGCACCAAGTTATGAGGAACCAAGGTGACTTTGTATTACATGCATGGGACTGACACAAAAAAACAAAAGGTTAGTCCAACATCCCAAAGTCACGAGGGCTTTGG
This sequence comes from Sequoia sempervirens, assembly GCA_007258455.2. Taxonomy (NCBI): domain Eukaryota; kingdom Viridiplantae; phylum Streptophyta; class Pinopsida; order Cupressales; family Cupressaceae; genus Sequoia; species Sequoia sempervirens. The sequence continues at coordinate 24,156 of VDFB02175516.1, forward strand.
TAGGGCCAATGTTGGAAAAGCACAAACACAAAGGATGCCCCAACGTAATACAAGATCACAAGGATCTTGGTGGGTACTACGTAGGATAACCAAGAAGACAAGATCACATAGAAAATGAAGATATTCCCCTATGTTTACCCATCGAAGCGTGCCATGATATGATGGATTGTGGTGACCCTGACAAAAAGTATAATAGGAAGCTCAAATCATAATAAAAAATGCCAAAAACATCAAAAGATCACAAGAAATTTTAAACTTCCTTTTCCATAGAATCAAAAGGGTGGATGGGATTGATACAGTCTGATTAGGAAGGATGCATCCTATTAAGATCAAAGATGGGGACTAAACTAAGTGATTAACATGACACAAGATACTTGAAACTGATTGAACCTCGCGACACTAGTGGATATCGATTGTTAAGAACTAGCTAGATAGGGACATACTTGACGACACGATACAAGATGTAACACTGACACAAGACCAACACACCCTAAAGAACTAGGGGCTCCTGGGTTGATCAAAGATTAGCCTTGCCTACATGAAAGCATAGAGCCCTCGTAGTTGGATAAAAAACCATGGATAAAAGCAGAAAGAGGATGATGGGGACAATGATGGAGGACAAAGACCAAATGGAATAAAGCCCTGAGGGCGGATCAAATGATCAACCTTGCCTATGTGAAAGTGCAGGGGATACGTAGTCTGACCAAAGACCAAGATAGACAATGGATAAAGGATGATGAGATGACCATGATAAGTGGATTAAATGATGGAACCAACACGATGAGAAAGAATTGACCTAGTGGATAAGATAGGATGATGGTGATTGCACGAAGCTCAGGGATGGGATAGTTACCTCAATCATCAAAAGATGAATTGGGATGATGATATAATGGATGGATGAGTGATGAAAAGTGATAGGAGATTGGAAAGATGTGTGAAAGAGATGGGAGTGATGATGATGAGATAGATGGAATTGGGTTGAATGAGGGGGGAGCCTATAGTTAGATACCAATGACAAGGGATTATGAGATGGGATGAGGATACAAATAAATGGATAGGGAGATAAGGATGGGGGATGGAAGAGATGCTATGTGGGATGGATAGGATGATATGGATGGGGAGATGAAAAGAGATGATGGGTGGATGATGTCTC
>VDFB02175517.1:0-11013 GCA_007258455.2 Sequoia sempervirens
GAAGCATAGACAAGGCATGTGAACTGTTTGATAGAATGCCTAAAAGAGATTCCATCTCATGGAATATGATGATTGCGAGATATGCACAAAATAGATTTTTTGAAAAGGATTTAGAAACTTTCAAGAAAATGCAATTAGTAGGTGTGAAGCCAAATTCCACAACCTATGCCAACATCCTCCCTTCCTGTGCCAAAAATGAGAGCTTTGGAGCAGGGTATGAACATCCATTAGAGCATAATGGATGGGGGATTTTTGTCAGATATTATGGTTGGAAATGTTGTGTTAGACATGTATGCAAAATGTGGAAATGTACACAAGGCATGCAAACTCTTTGATGGAATTCCTCAAAGAGATGTCATCTCATGGAATGCAATAATTGCAGGATATGCACAAAATGGATTTTGCAAGGATGCTCTCAAAATATTTGTTGGTATAAATTTTTGTAAATTTGATAACTTAAAACTGAGACAGAAGGTAAACCCACATTCCAACATGCTCACCTATTGAAAATGGCTGTCAACATAAAAAAGATACCTACTCTAGTCTTATTCGAATTTTTCTATAAAAGATGCTTATCATCTAGTAACTAAATACTTTATAATTGAGTAATATAAACTAAATAGATACTTTCTAATCAATGAATGTTATTGAAGTGAAGCTTACACCAGAAACAAAATGATCTTTATATTGCCTCATATATTCAAACTATTTAATGAGAGTGCAACTAACTGTATAGTGAGGATGATAAGTAAAATATACCTGATAATAGCCATAAAACCACTAGGAAACAAAGCCGGTCTTTGTAAGAACAGAACATGTTTACATAAGCATCAAATGAATTCTAATTTTTGACACATTTTTAAAGTCCAATAATAAAAATATTAGGAATACACATGATGTTATCAAGTTAAAAGCAATTGCATAAGCATACTCCAGTATAATTTAAAACCATAAACCATTAGAGAGCATATGACCTTAACTTGGCAATTCAAATGTGTGCATTTGTTGGAAACATCAAAAAATACCATTAAAGCAATCTTTATTGTAGAAGCTTTGATGTTCTCTTTTGCAAAATAAATCTGTTGTAACAATCTTCTCAAATTTGTTTGCAACAAACCGCTTCCAAAGAACACATGTTATAACTTATAAGCATATTTATTTTCTTTGAACTTGTAGAGGAGCTAAAGAAGGGGAAAAACTATCAAATACATCAAATCAACTCTATAAGGGAAACTCCCAATACTATTTGAATTTGTGTGATTCAACCCCCTGTATGATGGTGCTCAGAGCAGCTTCATCAGGGTTTGTGTTTACATTGATTTGTCCAAACCATTGCACCATTCTATTAACATCCTTTCAAACAAAGGCTTTTGGACTCAAATTTTGAATTATGAAGGTCTTCCAGTTAAATGTTTTCATTGCAATAAACTCAGACACAAGATCGTTGAACACAAGTCATCCAAGCTTCCTGGTTCATTTTCAGTTCAGATGCAGAGGATCGTTCATAAGGATGGAAATCAACATAGGGGATCAGGTCTACCAAGATTATCGGACCATTATCCAATCATGAAACAAACAATATCAAATCACTTAAATGAAATATAACCTCCTATAACAAGTCAATGAAAGAATATAATAGATAGGTGAAGGAAGAGGCAAAGTTCTTGGCCTTCACATAAATTTGATGAACCAATTTTCCATTAATGCAACTCAAGAACTCAACCAAGGTAGCAAAGAATTAAAAATCCAATGGGGGCAAGGAGCCAATGCTTTGGAAAAGGATTTAGCCAACCACATAACAAGTGGGAGCACATTGTACTAGATAAAGCTTATGCAAAATTTGATTATAGTGGAAGATTATTTTATTTCTAGAACTCCTCACAAACAAACCAAATCCTATTGAATCATTCTTGGTCGAATTATCTAGCAAGTTTAACAAGGCTACACATAGAGCCACAAAAAGATTAGTTAGATTGGTTTTCAACACCTGTCTCACATCTCATTTGGTGTGATTTGGTCCTCAATTGAGCTATGAGCATCTTCATTTTCCATTTGTTAGTGAAATAAAGCCCCACAAATTTGTTTTCAAAGACTATCTCAAGTGGGTTCAACTAAATATGAAGCTTATCTAATTCTTATCCTTTCAACACAAGAAGACCAAAACCTTGGTTTTGTTGGTGTTGACTTAGATCATGAGTTCCAACAACATCGACTCGTCATTGGAACCACCACCCAAGTCTCGGCGATAGGCACAAACTCCACTAACGACATCACCATCAGACCATCGTAGGAACAAGAGACCTCGTACCACCAATAGAAGATTCTCACATTGATGAAAAAATAGAACCGTCGATGCATCGCTGGAACTAGAAGACACGTCCGACCGATAGACCGATAAGGTGGGGGCAGTCAGTTCCATTTTCTGTAATGTGGTAAGAGTCATACAGGTAACACTATGTCAGGCAAAGGAACTCTTCTCGGAGGTTCTAAACGATTTGCCTCTTTTTTATAAGACTGTGTTGGCAATGTCACCTGGATCACAGTTGTTTGGTGGGATTCCAAACCCAAACAATGAAGTGCAGTTGTGGAAATATCATAGAGAGAAGCTACAAGCTACCATGATGATTTTGCTGAGCGAACTTATATTAGAGTCTTGGTTAGTGTGGCTTAAGACATGTGCAAATGATATTCTCTCCGCAGATAGGCTTGGGGGAAAGTATTTGCTTGATCTTGTAAAAAGTGGAAAAGAACTTGTAGAGAATGAGACATTGATTAGAGAAATATTGGACAATCTGGATGCATTTGAAGGGAGTTTGGAGTGGCTAAAAATGGATTTTGGTTCAAATGTTGAGTTTCCATGGAAATGTGTGCGTGAGATTGTTTTGAAGCACTCAAAGAGTTTGTGAGATGAACTTTTGGAAAGCCTTTTTGTTAGTAGGATGAAACAAACAATAGTTGATGGATTTGCAGATCTATGTGAGAGAATTAAGGTTGGTAAATGCCTTGAAGCCTTAGTTATATCTCTGGCAAGTTACAAAGATGTTGAAACCCATTTGCATAAATTGACTACTAGTGAGGGTTGGCTTGTCAAGAGAGGGGACCTGAAAAGTGTCAATTTAACTGGGTTGAGTTTTAGATTTATGATGACAAATGATGAAGACTGGTTTGGTGACCTTAACACTTATTTTGGAACTGAGGTTAGTCAAATAAAAGATACCATAGATAAGGGGTCCAAAAATATTTTGGAAGACCTCCTGAGTTTTCTTCATGCACATAAATCTCCTTCAAGGATAAATGATTTAGCACCTTATTTGCAAGAGCAATGCCTCCATTTTATCTCAACTTTGATTGTTGAGGTTGAAGAACATCTTGCACATCTTTTAGAAGCTCTCTATCAAGAAATGAAAAATGAGGAGATGCCAGAAAAAATGAACAAGGAGACACTAGAACCGACAGTTATAGTGGAAAGGGAACTTTTCTTAGGAAGGATTTTAGTTGCTCTCAATTTTCATTCAACTTCCCTTCCACTCTAGTTCTTGGCTCGTCTTAGCTTTGGTTTGTCGAGAACAAAGCTTCAATTTTAGGGAAAGGATCTTCAACTTTCAAATATTGCAGTACTGATTTTGATTACCCTCTTTTAGATAGTTCTGGAAGACAAATACTAATGAGAGGGGTCAGTTTGAAGCCTGAATCATAGGATAAAAATAATAGCACCAAATTGAATAAATTAAGAAGAACTATGCACAATCTTTGTATAAGCGCTAAGAGGTATCAAAAAAATTGATCATAATCCTAAATATGAACATATATACACAAACCAAATGGGGAAATCTACATTTTGTTCAATTGAGGTTAATTAGTTTTCTATTTTGAGGGTGGATTGCTTGTAGGCCTGAAGTTGGCCATATATTCAGTCAACTAGTTGATAACTATAATAGAAACTGTCCATGATAGCTAAATAGGGACATGCACATGCACATCTATACACAAACAAATGGGAAAATATACATTGTTCACTTAGTTTAATTACATTTGAAAAGATAACTCCTGCCCATTGATATGTTGAGAATTTCATATGTTTCAATGATTTAAGCAAGAAAAATGCACAAGGGCTAACTTTTCTGCCTATAAAGTGCTTATTAAACACCTGACAAATTAGGATTTAAGCAACAAAGTCCTTCAACAATCAATTATATACTCTATGGAGCAACCTAAGTTGAACATAAGTTTTGAATGGAGGAAAAGAACAGAGACTTTCAAGGATTTTCTTGGTGCAGGCAGACTCAGATTAAATGATTTTACAATTCTAGTGTTGATAATTACATGCATAAGTTATAAAAGAAAACAAGAAATTGTCAGGTTTATTCATGTGAACAAAAAAACTAAACTTGAAGAGGAATAAAAGTTCCTATTTTATTCTATCTGCTATTGGAATCCATTGGGATGACACAAATTAGCAACTAGTTCAATAGAAAATTAGAATGCTTAAATTTTTTCATTGATCTACATGAAATGATACAATATTACATGTTTACTCAAAATAATACCTCCCAATGTAACTACCTATTAGGAGGAACTTTTTTTAGGAGAATAACATATCAGAGTCCATTCTGAAGTTGGCCCTGGTAAAGCTTTGGATGGGATGGAAGTTTAGAGATTAAGAATCCTTCCAAATCAGCTCCTTTGATTTCATGCTCCCAAAATTCCAGACCTTGCTTCTCCATCAATCCATCATCAGGCCATGCTGTGCTTGCAATATGTGGCTCATCAGGACCTATTGTTGCTGCTAGAACTTTGGCTCTTATAACACATGATTCTAAAACCCCCATTTACATCATAGATGGTCTCATTAGACCTTATTTAATGAAAAAAACTACATCTAATGCCTAAAGACCCTAACACCTAGACTTTAGCAAATTGACCTCTTGATGTGAACTTCATATGCTTGGTGCTCCTGCACCAAATAGTGAAGTGGAAGATTGGAGGGGATTCTAACATGATCACAAATCTAGCAAAAATTACATGGTTCAATTATCCCATGTCTCCAAATTAAAGATATTGTGTATAATCATATGGTCAACAAGATCCTTGTAGACAAGATGATGGTAGTTAGGCTAAATAATGGTTTCATCTACAATATTTAAGAATTTCTCACTTAAAAAGTGTACCTGGAGCTAAGTTGCTGTAGCGTGTAGACATCCAAGTGACTTGAATATATTTAGATCAATGAAAATACTGATTTTTAGCATATTTCTATAGAAAATCTCTATTTCCAAGCCATGTATGGCCCAGTATGGATTGAAAAGCATGTTTAATTGGTTGTAAATATTAGAGAATTCAATCACCTTCCATATTCTTCTTGTTTCATGTAGATTGATCAGGTATTGTGTAAGTTATTTGAATTTTTGTGAAATCAGTCGGGAACCCTCATTAGGGTAAATAGTGGTTAAGAAAAATTGTTTCCTCTCTTTCCAACTGGTGAAATCCTCTAATTATTTGTGATATTACTCTTACATGTATGTTCTTCCATATTCTAATGATTTTAGATCAAAACACAAAGTTAAGGTGATGAGAGTTGGAATTCTTAACTGAATTTTCTGTTACAAACTGATAAAACTCGGAGTTTCAATGGAACTTAGCCTAGGGTTTGGTAAATTGAGCATGGGAATGGCTATCTAAAGTATTAAGCATCAACATGTCAAAATACCTCTATTTGAAGCACTGCAACAATGAGTTTTTGTGTGGAGATTATATAACCAATAAGCCCTATCTTGGCTACTGACCTAATTAGCCTTGTTTTGAGGCATAGACAGTCTGTTTGTACACCTTTTCTCCAAAATAACCTAAGGAAAGGTTTCGATATGTTTTGGTACATGAAAAGGGGGATCCTAATTATTGATTACAGTCAATATTAGAGGTCTCCATGGGAGGTTATATTTGACAGTGTTGTGATGCATGGCTACAAGGAGTACAATCAGTCATTAAAGTTTGTCTATCAAAGTGAAAGGCTTTGTGTCTTAGGGTATGGAAAGAGTTTAATCATGTTAAATTAAGTCTAGTAATGGTGTGTCAGGTGTTGAAATAGATAATGGTGTGATGAAAAGAAAATTTGAGGGTTGAGGTTTGTAAGTACCACAATGAGGACAGTCATAACAAGGTGATGTAATATGAAAGGGAAGATGTTGTAATTGATTGTTTTTTATTAAGTTAAAGTTGACCAAGGTGTCTTGAAGGATTTTTAGTGTTTTGGGACTCTTAATTTCACATTTGTGTGTTGGGTTGAGTGATTGGAAAGGGAAAGAAGAACTTGAGATGAGTAATCAAACTAAACATGGATTGAGTTTGTTAAAATGGAATTGAGAAGTTGATATTTTGTGTAGCCACAACTAGAGTGTTGAAGGATGGCAATTGGTAAACTTCAAATAATTCCTTTTGAACCTCGGTAGTTATAAATCTGAATTCCCATGTTTACTTCTCATTTATTTTCTATTCTAACAACTGATAGAAGGAAGCAAAGGCCTCCAATCAACCATAATATAGAAAGAAGAAATTCTACCTTCATTGTTGACTTTTAGGAAAATTTGTAGAAGGCTTCAAGGTACCACCTTGGGAGCATAACACTATGATTTTGGAGTTTTTATCTAGTTTTGATCTCACTTCTGTCAAGTACAAAAAAATTCCTTAAGATATAGTATTCAAAATTTGAATAGACTTTCTTTTATGATAGATTCTTAATAGAGTTGTTAATTGACATGCCTATAATTCCAATGTTAGAAAACATTTACCTTCAAGAAACTCTGGATTTTCTTTAGTGCCTAGAAAAATCCCAAAGAATGAAAATGCAACACATCTAGCAACATCCCATGTTTTCCACTCTTTTATTAATATATAAATTTGCACATTTATAGCTCCTTCTCGATGATACTAAAAAAAGGGCTTCATTAGAAACATGAGGAACAAGTGCACGTTAATAAGAATTTACCACCAACTTCTGCAACCAACATTAAGGAAGTAACTAGAATCAAGAATACAAAAATACAAGTACAACCAACTGTCAATTAACTATATATGCAAGCAGCTAGAAGATATACATTGGCATACAACAATAAACATATAGAATTCTTACCCATTTCTTCACTCAAGATTTTCTTGAATTTTTAAAGCTTTAAGATAAAACCTTGTGGTAGTTTTTTACATCAACATTTTGGATCACACTACATGATCCTCTCATCACACAATGTGATCGGAAACCACAATCTAAAAAACTACCATGCAGTTGTATCCAAAAGCTTTAAAATGAAAAACCTAATGCTTCTAAACAAGCTTTTCTTTTCACCTTACAATAATAATTCCTTAAAAATATGCTAGTATACTTTTGTTTATTGTGAGATAATGTGATGATTCCTTCAAGTGTAGGTAGAACATAAACAAGTAATGAGAACTTTCCTATTAAGATTAAAAACTACAAGAAATCCTCAAAATCCCAAGAAGCATGAATGGTATTTAAAGTACCTACTTCTTTGAATTATGCCTCTCGACGCACATCCAGAACAACATATCCATTTTCTTTATGAAGTTTGAATGCTTCATTGGCTTCCACATATCGCACCTGCATGTTCTCTCAAACATCATTGACACAAGGAAGAATTTGGACTTTGGTTCCTTAGAAAGCAAGCAAATACTCTATTATATAAGTGGTCTATAATATTTATTTATTTGTACTTGTAATTGGGATTTTAAAAATTAAAATCCACAAAAGTATTGAAGAAATAAAAGCAACTAACCCTCACAACATATGCCATAATCCTATCACATGATCTTTCTATCAAACAAACAACATTCCAATCACTATTCTATCCTTATCCTAAAGATGGATCATTGAGTACAATCCAAAATATTGATGGAAAAAAGAAAATACAATTAAATTCAAAAGCTAAAAATTCATTCTTCTTCAGACAACATTCATATCACTTCGTAAATTCCAAATAGAAAATGTCAAGAACAACAATATACCTTCCTAGTCGAGACATTGATTTGGGAAAACTTTTGTGCTAAGAATGATTCAATCCCTAAAGCACATATAATCAAGTGTAATTTATACTAAATATTCTTCAACGGTTTCCATTGGTTGTGGAAAAATAAATTTTCCATGCATTCTCAAGGGAGTCTAAAGAGGCCAAAATAGTTGTATTTGCATTGTCTCTCCACCTAAGATAAGTGGATTGCTCTACATTTAAAGCATATAATGAAGCTAAATTTAATGTAATTGTAATTTATGAGAAGTGCAATTCATTCAAATTGTAAATATTTTGAGAAGAAGGTAAGTAGTTCCTAGTTGCATATGCAAATACTTATCTACTTTGCAAGAAGAGTCCCAATGTAATTAGTAGAATATATACAACCTAATTTATAAAAAATAAAATCAATTAAATTCTAGTTTATAGAAGAGTGTCCGGTCTATACAAGAAGATGATCTAATTTGTTTCCCAATAGCAAGATTTGATGTAGGATAAAAGGATGAGCTAACTCCTACAATATGGTTATCTTCATAATTGCATTTAAGGTATCTAGATGAGGATGTTTAGGACCTTCAAATAAGAGAAAAGTTAATGCACATTACATGATGCAACACTAACTTTTTTCTTGATTTCCTTTGGTTTTCTTTGATAGATCGTTAATTGACATTTTATAAAGGCTTTAAAAGATTCTAGAATGAAAGTGCTAATGCTAAATAGAGTCCCATCATAGGGATATGTGAGGACAAATTAGTATCCATTCAAATTGGAAGTCTCATTGAGATGGTAAATCACTGATCAGACCAAGAACCCTAATTTACTACTTTCAGTGATTTTTTAGTTTCTTGTATGGTTAGAATTGCATTAGTACTTTCATTCTAGAATATTGGTGGTGCTAAATGAAACAATTTGCTATGTTCAATTACATATCTGGATGTAATAGAATTCCAAGTACTAATGTTGGATGGAGTCCCATCATAGGGATATGTGAGCCCAAGATAACAATTGCAAGAGAAATTGTTCTAAGAGATGTGAACCATTTCCATCAATTTAAATAGGGTCAATGTTCTTGTGGAGAATATTGGTGGTGCTAAATGAAACAATCTAAAAAAATAGGTTGCACTATAATAATGTGCACTACATCAGATATCCAATAATAATGAAGGGACATCCATCAAAGCATAACAACATGGAATTTTTTGTCATATGTTGTAGTTACAAGTGCCCTGCTAGACATACATTAAAATGTGGAAGCATAGGCAAGGAAAGTGAACTATTTCCAAAAATGCCTCAAAGAAATGTGATATCATGAAATACTGTGATTAAAGGATATGTTCAAAATGGGTTTTTTTTTCTGAAAAGTCCTTAGAAAAATTTAAGCAAATGCAATGAGTGGGTGTAAAGCCCAAATCCTTAACCTTTAATCTATTCACAGTAAACTAAATTTGAAAATATTAGGGTTTAAGGACTTACTTAGATGGTTGTAGCTCACTAAATAGGAGAAGTGAAAAGTCAATACTAGAGAGGAAGAATTTGGGGAAGCAAAGCCATTTCCAGCATCTAGGCCTGCTTGCACCAAATAGAAAATGTCATTCACCACCTGTGCCAACATATACTCTACCTTTGCAAGCATCCTCCCTACGTGAAAATGGGAGCTTTGGAATAGGGTATGAACATCCGTAAATGTTGTTGTATACTCAACTGTGTAGGGTAAAAGATGTCGTAATGTCAAAACCTAAATGTGCACATTATTAGGAACTTGGTGGTAATTTTCATTTTAATAAACATACTCTAAAACCATCATTGCAGCTCGCCAAATCGGAGAAGTGAAAGGTATTGGAGGAGTGGGAAGCAATAGTGGCGGGAAAATGATGAATGTTTAAGATTTGTTAATATAATATATATTGCTTTTGTTAGTAACTATTTTCCTTTCTTATTTTTTTGTATTATATGCATTTATGTTCTAGCTTTTTGATTTTTTCTTGGGTTTTTTCTCTCTTTGCTTTATTTTTTAATTTTTATCTACATTTATGTCATGGCCTAGTAATTAAGCCATAACATACATGCTATATTAATTTTTTTTCAACTTTCATTTTTTTTGCATTTTTATTTATAAATTTATTCTTTATAAATATGCTAATAGATATATAAAAAATTTAAGTTAGTTTTCTATTTTGTCTCCTTTTACTTATCTAATTAATTTTCTTTTTTCACCTTTTTTTCCCTTGTATTGTTTTGGTCTATTCTATTTCCTTCTTTTCCCTTAATTGGTTTCAACATTTTGTTGCATGTTTTGACTTTCTTTTGGTTCATTTTAAATTTAATTTTTTTATTTTTTGTCTTGTCTTCATTGGTCATTGTGTAGCCTCCCCTTCTCTTGTTTCTCTATTTAGATTGCTCTTGGTCTACAACTAACCACTTTTCTCCTTAAGCTCTTTCATCCTGATGATGGATCACAAAGTGTGATCTGAAACGTTGATGCAAAAAGCTCTCACACAATCTAATCCAGAAACGGTGCAACATTAAATATAATTAATATATTATATATATTTAATATAATAGTAATAAGATTAAATTATATATAATATAATTATATTTATTATTATATTAATAGTATATAGGTAATATTATTATTATAGGGTTATATTATTATTATATATTGTATTCTATAATAAAAATATTAAGTATAAATATTAGCAAAAAAGAATTTGTGGATGACCTCCATAAAAAAAAAATTAAGTATAAATATAAAATTATTATAATTAATAATTAATATATTCTTATATAGAATAAATTAAATTAATATATAAAAGAATTGATAGCTTAATTGATCTTTAGAGAGATTAGGAAAAAGAGAGTTTGAGGGGGAGACAATTTTATATAGAGAGAGGAATATATACTAACATCACTTGCACCTAAAGGAGGTTCAAGGATTACGTTGATAGAAAATTATATGTTAATATGTTAGAGATTATGTGTTTGTGCATGGATGTGCTAC
>VDFB02175518.1:0-12796 GCA_007258455.2 Sequoia sempervirens
GAGCACTGGTTTTTGCTATAGCATAGGACATGATACACCAAGGTACAGAGGACCAAGGTAACATTAGTGTCTAATGCATGAGACAAACACACCAGACAAGAAGGCTATCTCAATACCGCAAAGTCACGAAGGCCTTGCTTGGGTCCGGTATTAAGATAACCACAAGCACACAAGGATGTCCCAACACAACACAAGACCTCAGGGATCTCGGGGGGGACTATGTGGGACAACCAAGAAAACACAATAAAATATCAAGATATGCCCCTATGTGGATTAATCAAAACACGCCATAATATGATGGATTATGGCAGTTTTGAGAAGTGATTATAGGGAGTTCAAATGATAAACAAAAGCCAAAAGCATCAAAAGATCATAATCAATTTCAAATGTCCTTTGCCATAGGATCAATGGGATGGATGGGCGTGATGAGGTCTGTTAGGAAGGATGCATCCTGTTGAGACCTATGATGGTGGACGCTAAGCAAGGAGATCGGTATGATGAGGGATATTTAGAATTGATTAGATGCGTTGGTACGAGTGGGTCTTGTTTGTTAAGAACTAGTAAGATAAGGGCATAGCCTAATGACACAACACAAGGGAGACAAGACACAACCTAAAGACCTAGGGGCTCGGGGGCTGATCAAAGATTAGCCTTGCCTACGTGAAAGCGCAGAGCCCTCGTAGTTCACGGAAAATGACCATGGATAAAGCGGAAAGGGGACAATGGTGAGCGATGATAGACATAAGACGTGACTGACAAATGCCCCGGGGGAGGATCGAATGACCAACCTTGTCTACGTGAAAGCGCAGGGGCAACGTAGTTCGATAGAAGGGCCATGGACAAAAGCGAGACGAGATGATGGAGGACCAAAACAAGGTTGATCCAAAAGTGCCCCGGGGGCAGATCGCTCGATCAGCCTTGCCTACGTAAGAGCGCAGGGGCAACGTAGTTCGACAAAAAGATGGAGACCGACACGATGGATGATCCCATATGATGACACGGACCGAAAGACGAAAGACATAAGCTCAAAGTGGGATACAAGGAAGCTCAGGATGAGGGATAGGTAAGGCGAGCCATCCAATGCTCAATCAACAAGTACCAAGTGGCCTAGGGTGATGTAGGGGGATGAAAGTGTGGATGACAACACTAGGATACAAGGTAGATAATGATTAAGCCCTCTATGGATGACGCCTGTTACCAGGTTTTCACCATCCATACTTATCCAAGGCGCCACCAAGAGGTGGTTTTCACCATAGGACGATTTTTTTTTGTCACTTTTTTTTTTTGATTTTTTGATTTTTTTGATTTTTTGATTTTTTGATAGGGTAGACCAAGTGGACTTTAAGTGTAGAACCCTTTTAGATGGAGAATATTGACAGGTTCATCGAGGGGATCCCCTTCTAGAGTAGTCAACCTATAAGCTCCAGATCCATATTTGGCAGTGATGATATATGGCCCTAACCAGTTGGCCTCAAATTTGCCTTTCTTGTCACGGTCTTGCTGAGTGCAGTGATTTTCCTTGAGCACAAGTTCACCAACCTGGAATTGCCTGGGGCGGACCTTTTTACTGTAATGACGTTTGAGACAATTCTGATATACTTGTAGATGATCATAGGCCCGTATTCTACGTTCATCGAGTAACTCTAGCTGTGCAAGCCGAGCGACATGAGCATCTTCTTTGCTGATGAGGTTCTTCAAAGAAATTCTCAATGAGGGGAGCTCGACTTCGATTGGAAAGACGGCTTCGGCTCCATATACTAACGAGTATGGGGTGGCGCCTGTAGGGGTGCGGATGGATGTGCGGTATGCCCAAAGGGCGGGATGAATGTGAAGGTGCCAATCTCGTCCAGTGCTATTGACCACCTTTTTGAGGATGCGAATGAGAGTTTTGTTGGTCACTTCCGCCTGACCGTTACCCTGAGGATAGTAAGGCGTTGACCAACGATGTTGGATATGGAAAGTATCGCATAGGTGCTTCATGGCTTGATTTTTAAATGGCTTTCCATTATCAGAAATGATGGTGGAGGGGATACCATATCTGCAAAGAATATGGTAGAGGATGAATTTAGAAATCTGAGTACCAGTGATTTGGGAGAGTAGCATTGCTTCCACCCATTTGGTGAAGTACTTAGTTGTAGTGATGATGAATGTATGGCCGTCGGATGATGGTGGGTGAATCTTGCCAATCAAGTCAAAACCCCATTGAGAGAACGGCCATGGTGCTAAGAGAGGCTGAAGATCTTGTGCCGGAGCGTGGACCAAATCCGCATGCTATTGACACGGAAGACATTTCTTTACAAATTCGCAAGCATCACATTCCATTGTAGGCCAGTAATATCTAGCCCATAGGATTCTTTTGGCTAAAGCCATACCATTTGAGTGAGCCCCACAAATACCACCATGTACTTCTGTTAGCACCGTTTGGGCTTCAGTCTCATTCAGACATCGCAGGAGGATTCCATCATACCCACGATGATAAAGCGTGTCACCAACGAGGATGTATCAGGATGAACGATGGATAAAGGATTTACGTTGGTTGTGTGTAAGTTCCGGGGATATGGTGTTTTCACGGAGGTAAGTATATATGTCTTGGTACCACGGGGAGGCAGGACCTACAACATCGCACACCATGTCAGTGTCAGGGACATCATACGCAGGGATTAACAGTTGTTCGACCAGAAACTCACACTCTGTCCGATCTTTGGGCATGTCAATCAAAGAGCCAATAGTGGCCATGGCGTCTGCTACTTTATTCTGCACACGACGGATTTGGTCGAACTGTATGGAGGCGAAATACTTCTTGAAGTCGTCCACCATGCGTTTATAGGGTAGTAGTTTGTCATCCTTTGTGAGGAATTCATCATTAACTTGTCTGATCACCAGCAAGGAATCCCCAAAGACTTTCAAATGTGTAATGTGCCACTGTTTTGCAATTCTAAGGCCGGCGAGAAGGGCTTCATATTCCGCCATATTGTTGGTGTAGGGAAATGCTATTCTGAAGGATTTTGGGATGTAGTCACCTTGAGGGGTGACTAATAGAATTCTTGCCCCAGATCCATTGTGAGTGTATGAGCCATCAAAGTATAACGTCCAAGTTGGTGCTTCTGTTACTGCGTAGATTCCTTCATCTGGGAATTTAGTGTCTATTGGGTAGGCGTCTACTAGTGGTGCTTCAACCAATTGATCAGCAATAACCTGTCCTTTAATAGCTTTGCGCTCTACATACTCAATGTCAAATTCACTTAGCAACATGACCCATTTGGCCATGCGGCCAGTCAAGGTGGTCCTAGACAACAGATATTTTAGAGGATCAATTTTAGCAATTAATTTGATTGGGTGACTGAGCATGTAATGGCGGAGTTTCTGTGTACTGAAGACTAGCGCAAGACATGCTTTTTCCATAGGAGAGTAATTTAATTCATAGCCAACTAGTGTTCTGCTGATGTAGTAGACTGCTCTTTCTTTGAGTGACTCATCATGCTGTGCCAATAATGCCCCCAGTGCGACCGAGGTAGCAGAGATATAAAGCAGGAGGGGTTTTCCTGGGATAGGCAGCATCAAAATTGGGGGATGAGCTAAATATTCTTTGATTTTATCAAAACCCATTTGACACTGTGCTGTCCATTGGAATGTGGAATCTTTCTTCAAAAGATGAGTAAAAGGTTGACATTTATCTGCAAGTTGGGCTATGAACTGTCGGATAGACCGCATCTTTCCCTAGAGGCTCCTTAACTGCTTTAGATTGCGTGGAGGCGGCATGTCTAGAATAGCCTTTACTTTGGCGGGATCAACTTCAATACCTCTGCGGGAGACTATGAAACCCAACAATTTCCCTGATGTGACACCAAAGACACACTTTTTGATCCCAAGAACTTCTATAGTGCTCTAAGCCGCCAAATATCTTCTTCAGAATGGCCGGATGTTCTGCTCGTGTCTTTGACTTCCCTAATAGGTCATCAACATAATCCTCCATGATGATATGGATGAGGTCATGGAAGATAACCGTCATAGCTCTTTGATATGTTGCCCCTGCGTTTTTGAGACCGAAGGGCATAACGTTGTAGCAAAAGGTACCCCAAGGTGTTGTAAAAGAGGTCTTATGCTAGTCTTCGGGTGCAATCCAAATTTGATTATAGCCAAAGAATCCATCCATGAGGGATAACATCTCATGTCCTCCAGTGAGGTCAACCAACATGTCAATATTAGGAAGAGGGAATCATCTTTCGCGTGCTTTGTTGAGATCCTCTAAAACTGCGGCAGACCAATGTCACCATTTGGTTTAGCAACCGGCACTATGTTGGAGATCTATTCAGAGTAGTCAATAGGTCTGATAAAACCCGCGTCGAGTAACTTCTCCAACTCTTTCTTTACTAACAATGCAACTTGCGGATGCATCTTACGAAGTTTTTGCTTGACGGGTTTGGTGTCTGGACGAATATCTAAGTGATGAACCACTAAAGCAGGGTCTAAACCTGGCATGTCTGAATATGACCAGGAAAAATTGATGATGCCTTCTTGGAGTAGCTGCGCAAAGATTGGATATTCTTGTTCGGAGAGTGACTTGGCTACATAGGTGATCTTCGGATTTTCAGCAGTTCCCAAATTAACCTCTTGTGTTTCTTCAATCAGGATAGATGATCTGGCAGATAGCCGAGTTCCCATAAGGGGAAGATGAACATCTCCATCTTCCGGTGCCTCTTCGAGGTTTTCGCCTTCAGATGCGTCCTTTATTTTTACTTTTTCTAGGTCAAGAAGTGCCTCAGGGAGGTTTTCACTAGATGACCTCTTTTTATTTTTCTGATTTTTATTTTTGCGACTGGAGTGTTCATCCTCCCCCAATCCCATAAGGTTGACGTAGGTGTCCGTAGTCATACTAACAGGTGTGGTGTTGTGTAGGTCCCAGTCAATGAGTTCAGGGTGACGAAGGGATAGGCTGATGGTGCAAACAGATAGGCATTCGAACATGGAGGATAAATCAGTGTGATTGACATCATCGTATGCATGTATGATGGATTCCTCCTCGGGTATGTCTTCTAATGAGCCATCGTCCACAGTGATACTATTGGAAGTATTAGATGATGTTGCAGGACTCTTTTGCTTTCTGTCATATCCGATGCCCACATTTTTTGGTAGCAGAGACGTATCAATGGGTTGCAATCGCCCTTGTTCCTCTTTACCTAGGCCTCTACCTTGGTAGTTATGTTTTTCCACAAACTTTGTTGGCCAAGGATATTTTTCTTGAAAATATTTCTTTAGAGGAGTTTCTGGTTCGGGCTCTTCGCGGTAGACCCACTGACTTATGTCTTCTTCTGGCGCATCTGTTTTGATACTTAGAGATACAAAGGTGGTGGTAGGAATATTTTTGCCACGGAAGGTGACAGTCTTTTCCTCCTTTGGGGTAGCATGGGGAGGTTGACCATACTCATGTGGCGATGGTGGCATGGTGGCTACATTAAGAGCCGTATGCATCTCATACTCACCACACCCTTTGTCAATGATCTAAACTTTTGTGACTGTAGGATCAGTGGAAGATGGAGCGGTGGCTATAGTGGATGATGGATTGGTGGTTATAGTGGATGATGGATTGGTGGTTATAGTGGATGATGGATTGGAGGATGATGGATTGGAGGATGATGGATGGGAGGCCCCCATCTCGACCCCAGGACAATAATGTAAGTGGGGGAAAGATGCTTCTAAAGCTTGACAATACTCAAATGGTTGGGGGTCAGCATAAATGGTGACCTCCTGTTCATTAACTGGGAATTTGAGGCATTGGTGGTATGTGGATGGAACGGCCTGCATAGCATGGACCCATGGGCAGCCAAGGAGGAGATTATACGGTAAGTCCAGATCAAGGACATGGCAGTAGTATAATCGAGCACAGTCCCACTTTTGTATAGGAAGACCGATGATGCCTTCCTCGGCCTTCAAGATTGTCATAAGCCTTGGATTGTAATTATCTGGTTGCTTAGGTCCGCTTGAGAATACCCTATCTATTTTATGAACTTCAAAGTACATAGATTAAGGGCAGAGCCATTATCTACCAAGACCCTTTTTATCTTATGATGGGCAATTATGACTTCGATATGTAGGGCTTTTGCGGATTGATGCCATTGTTAGTATATCATTTTTATCGGCGGTGGTGGGAGACAAAGCTTCGCGTCCAACCAGCTCAAACCTGTGAGGAAACGAAAATGCCCGGGGAATACGGTTTCAGCGTTTGTTGAGATCCTGATAACGGAAATACCCAAGCAAACCAAAATGATGGTTTAAACGCAGGTGAACGTTAACGCCATTGAGCCAGCCGGGGACGGCAGATGCCGCGGACCGGTGACGCGGTAAGTCCGTCGAACAGCTGGGCGTCTTCGGCCGCGACCTGGTCCACCTTTCGTCGAGCGTAACGGTCGTCTCAACGCATTCGCCGAAGTCGCCATACTTTTATTCGCGAGTGCCAGAATCTCGACCGTTGTAGCGTTGATGACCTGCCTGTTTCAGTTCTGACCATGGGTTTAACGGGTCAACCTTGATGTCTCCTCGATCAATGAGATCTTGGACATAATTTTTTAAACCCTGACACTTATTCAAGGAGTGTCCCTTGATTTTATGAAAGTCACAATACTCATTGTCTTTAAACCATGCCAGCTTGGGTTTGGACTCATCGAATGGTTTGGTAACAGGATATGTGATGGGATAATTGATTTGTAACAATTTATTGAAAACAACACTCAAGGGTTCACCCAATTGGGCGTATTGACGTTTGGTGTTCCCTTGATTTCTTTGGTTTAACTGTTGAGGGGGACGAGGTGCCCCCTGCGGTACCGATATGGTGTTGGGTACAGACTGTTGTTGCCCTTGGGATGTATTAGCCACTTGGACATGTTTGGTGTCTGTCACTCCATCATTCACTGCATTTTTGTTTTTGTTCCAAAATCATGATTTATCTCTGAATGACCGTTCTTTGTCATGACTGTGTATTTTAATGTGTCCTTTGGCGATAAGTGCACGTTCAAGGATAGGTCCCTTTTCCACTATCTCAGCGAAAGTGGTGACACAGTGTAGTCTAAAATTGTGGGCCATGTCGGGATGTGAATTTTCCACAAAAAGAGTGACCATGTCTTTTTCTTTCAAAGGATTTTTCATTCGTCTGGCTAATGCACGCCACCGTTGGAGGTAGCTGGTAAAGGTTTCTCCATCCCGTTGCTTCTCTTTCAAGAGATCTAAGGTGTCAGTATCCTTCCGCAAATTGAAGGAGAAGTAGGAGACAAATTGTTCTTATAACTCTGCAAAAGTTTTTATAGACCCCTTTTCAAGAGTCATAAACCAATCTAGAGCGTGGCTTGCTAGACTTCTCGGAAACAGACGTAAGAGATAGTTATCATTATACATGACTTCTTGACATTGTGCATAAAATTCTTGCAAGTGGGCCTTAGGATCTTTGTCTCCCTTGTACTTGTCAAATTTTGGAATCTCGAAGTGTTTAGGGAATGGGATCAATGAGATGGATGGATCGAACGGATATGGGCATATATCTTCAAATTTAAAGGATTGTTTTGTGCCCCCTACTTGAAGGTCCTTAAGGGCAGCCTTGATTTCCAACAAGTCTGAACTAGCTGGTGGTGGGTTGGGGGGATATGGATGATAGAAAGATGAAGGATCTTGTTGAAAGGGGGTTGGATTGTTAAAATGTGGGTTTGGTTGATTGGACGATGACATGACTTGATGATAAGGTAGGGGGTTTTGTTGGTATGGGGGTTGTTGTTGTGGGACATAATATGAATTTGTTTGGTGAAGGTGTGGGATAGGTTGTTGAGGGACTTGGATGGGACGTTGTGTGTTGGCCTGTTGGTATTGAAGATATTGTTGTGATTGTTGGGAGGTTGCATAAAATGGTTGTTGATGAAATTGTTGTTGATTATGGTGGTAGTAGTGTTGTGGAGGTTGTTGTTGCGGCATCGAGTGTTGTATGGATTGAGGTGGGATATTATGTTGTGGTTGGACCTTTGGACGCAAAAGGGATGCAAGAAAGGGAGATATGGTTTGGGTAGGCGGTTGAGATGGGTTGCCTTGTGATTGGTAGGATGGTTGTTGTGAAGCGGTCAAAGTATTGGGTATAGGTTGTTGCGGATGAGACGGCGGGGGTTGTGTGGGCACACTTTGTAAAGGAGGTTGTTGGGTTCCGCTCGGAATGTTCAATTGGGGTGCGCCTTGTGGTGGTATTTGAGGCGGGATAGTAGATTGGGGAACCTATTGAGGTGGTGTGTTGGTGGTCCCAGGAGGAGGAAGCGATGTAGCAAAGGAAGTACCCCCAATGTTAACTGTTGGCGGGTTCAAAGGAGGGGGTGCGGTTAATGTTAATGGCGGAGGTTGCGGAATGTTTTGTGGCATGCCATAGACGAAAGGATTATTGGGATCAGGCACCTGGGATCCACCTATAGCTGAGGTCGAAGCATGTGGGGGATAATTAACCTGATAAAGGACGGCATTGCCAAATTCAGGTTGATGCCAACCCTCAATTGGAGGAACATTAGAAAAGTATGAACCTTCGGGTGCATTTTGGGACCCTTGGAGTACGCGAGATGGGGGACCCTTATATTTGGGCAAGTCAACATTGGAGGGGGGTTTAACACCCTTCTCAATCAAGTGGGCCAAAGATTTCTTCCCCATGCTTTGCAAGTAAACGGTCGGTCATTTTCACATTGGTAGGATTGCTAAAATGTTCCTCAAGTGTGAGTTCAGGTTGGTTAACCATGCTCTCTTCTCCATGTGGCGAGTTATTCTAATTCTCAGTGTTGGAGTGTGATGAAGTACCATTGTGAGGGTCATGTAAGATGTTGGTACCCTTGTTGGGATCTGATGAGGTGTTGTTGAGATCTTGAGGATTGTTGGATTGGGCATTTTGAGCTTGAAGGTCGGCCATCTTCTTTGCTTGTGAACAGGTCTGAACGGGCATGCAAATGCTAGATGAGTAGGTTAATGCCTTTGTCAAATGATTTGATTGTGATGGAGTGTGGATTGGATCTAATTGGACTTCGATCAATTAGATTGGATTTGATTGGATTAGATTTGGATTGGATTGGCTTGGATTTGATTTGGATTGGATTGGATTGATTTGGATTGGATTGGATTGGATTGGATTTGAGTTGGATTGGATTTGGGACTGGGATTGGATTAGTTGGATTTGATTGGATAGGATTGGATTTGATTGGATTGGACTAGATTGGATTAGATTGGATTTGATTGGATTGGAAGGCGTGAGAGAGAGACCTCAAACTTGATCACGTGAGATTACCTTTAGTAACCCTAGAGCTTTGATTGATTGATAGGATGATTACGGCACCGAATCCACCTTAAGCTAGGAATGGATTGATTGGGCCGAGGATGATAACTTGCAACACCGAATTCGCCTCAAGATGGAGGCGAATTGATTGGGTTTGAAGTTAAAGACTAATAATCAAGTTCAAGCGCTATGGTCAATTTAGGTAACCACTTAGTAATACAAGGTTAGGACGGTTTGGCTATGGGCAAAATGGTAAGAAATGATTGGTGGATTAGAATGAATAGGGAGTTAAGGATAATTGTGGAGAATGTATGGGGATTTAGAATGGTTGAACGAAAGTTTGGAATAATGAGATGGAGGTTTAAAAGGGATAAATGGAGATTTGTGAAGGTTTAAAGTGACAAAACGAATGTTTGGGATGATGAGGTAATGGTTGGGAATGGTGAAATGAAGGTTTAAAGGCCAAGTGAATCCAAATGGAGGGAATTTTGAGTGTTCAGGAGGGCGTAGTTGCACCTTTGCAGCAAAACAGGGGCGTAATTGCACTTCTGCAGCAAAAACAAGGGCGTAATTGCACTTCTGCAGCAAAAACAGGGGCGTAATTACACTTCTGCAGCAAAAACAGGGGCGTAATTGCACTTCTGCAACAAAAACAGGGGCGTAATTGCACTTCTGCAGCAAAAATAGGGGCGTAATTGCACTTCTACGGTGGACCAGAGGCTTGGTTTGATGCAAATGGCTATGGCAAGGACTTTAAAATGATAATGATAAGGCCAAATTGTTAAGAGTTCACTGGTTTTTTCACAAGAAAGCACTCTCAAACAAATACAACCCTATAATTAGTGTTAAGGGTATGGCCAAAGTGGTCTTAATCTAGGATACACAAGGTATCTAGGGAGTCCTCGATATACTCTCGGTACGTGAGGCACAACCGTGAACACCAGCCCGTCACAAGCGTGAGTCGGGAACCCCAGCGAGATACTGAAGGGCTCGGACCAACTCTTCACGTCTATCTAGGTATCACCCTAGCTTCGACGCTCCGCCAATTACGACGTGACTGGATTGGGGTATAGCTTTCGCTCTCCCCCCTTTGTATACCCCGTTGGTACGCGTGGTTGGAATCGTCCCTTGGGGTGATGAAATCCCCAAGCAGGTCCCACTATGAAGAAAGCAATAACCGCTTCCAACTAATCCCCAGGCTCACACGAAGTGCAAGGGGAAAGCAGAAACAAGCTACTACTCCCTTAGGGTAACACAAAGAGACAAAATAGCAAGCAGCAAATATTACTCCTCCTAATTAAGCTATGTTCTTAGAAAATAGCAAGGATAATTTTAAAGAAGATGGAGCAAACGGATAGCCCTGCAAGCAAATATTAGATATTTTATCCCGCTTTCTCCATCAACTTCACAAGAATATGCTGCAAAAGGTTAGCACAAAACACATGTATCCTTGCAAGAACAATGTTAATAAGGAAAACAGCAACTGAATCTGAAATCAGAACACCAATTTTACCTTCCAGAGGGGTGCAGTCGCCCTTTTGCAGCAAAACAGGGGCGCAGCCGCCCTTCTGCAGCAAAACAGGGGCGCAGCCACCCTTCTGCAACAAAACAGGGGCGTAGCCGCCCTTCTGTGAAAAAGGGGCGTGGCCGCCCTTCTATGGAAAATGGGGCGTGGCCGCCCTTCTGTGGAAAATGGGGCGTGGCCGCCCTTCTGTGAAAAATGGGGCGTGGCCGCCCTTCTGTGAAAAATGGGGCGTGGCCGCCCTTCTGTGAAAAATGGGGCGTAGCCGCCCCTCTGTAGAAAAAGTGGGGCGTAGCCGCCCCTCTACGACGCGTTCCTACAAAAAATTAAACAATAGAAAACATAAAATATGGGAGCCCGTTTGTGGGTCCCACCGGGCATGCCAGAAATGTATACCCTGATATTATGCTATTCTAAATGAGCAAAACAACTAAAACTATGAAAAACAAAATATCAAGAACACCTCAAGATTAGCCAAAAGAGAGTGATAGAACAATGAGAAGAGTAGATAATGTAAGACAAATAGTTTACCTCCCCCTTGTTGTTGATACTCCTTTGATTGGCCCTTGCCTGGATTGGTTGTGTGCTCCTTGATGGCTCTATTGAAGATCACTATTATGTGCTTAGATGTAAAATGCAAATGGATGATATTGCAAATAGGATGAGTGCACAAAGTGGCAGCATGTAGTTGCAAATTGACTAAGTGTTAGAAATGCTTATTGAGAGGGGGTATTTATAGAGATCCTTGAATTCTCTAGGGTCAAGATTGATCCAACAAGGTCAAGATGAAGGGCTAAGGTGGGTTGAGAACCCACAAGCCCTCACATCTTGACATGTGGAGGGTGAGGTGGCCAAGGGTGGATGAGATGGAAATGAGGTGTCAAGAAAGTACATGAGGTGGAAAAGGACATGCACCTTGGGTAATGAGAGGATTTCCACAAAAAGGGATTTCTTGTCCCCAAGTGGGAGTGAAAGGGACTTTTGAGGAATTTTAGAATTCCTCAAAAATCTACATGGGAAAAGGAAAGGTGGTTGGGGGGATAAATGTGAATTAAAAATTCACATTCTTAGGATGATCTAGAGGGTAAAAGGTGGGCTCCAAAAAGGTGGGACTTGGTCACATGTGGTGATTGTGACAAGTCCAAGGTTCTAGAAGCCTTGGGAGAAAGAAATGTGAATTAAAAATTCACATTTAAAGGAGAGGAATCTAGGGCAAATAAATGTGAATTAAAAATTCACATGGGAAAGGGTGTTAATAATAAAAAAGGAAAAATAGAAGAATTGACCAAAAAGTGGTGCTAAATTTAGCTAATGACCTTGATTAAGGTTGTGCAAATATTGGATTATGCTAATTAACAGAAGATTAGAGGCAAGTGGCAAATGTAGGAGGATGTGACATTAATCTTTGATTAAGAGGATGCACATCATAATCTTGAATTAATTAAATTAATTCAGATTAGGGTGAGGTTATGGAGGATGTGACAAGGAGAGAGAAAGTGAGGAATTTTAAATTGATTTTTAAATCAAAAAGAGAAGGAATGACTAAATTAAATAAATTAGTATATTTATTTAATTTAGAGAGGAATAAGGTAAAAGACAAAGAATCAATTATTAAATTAAATACTTTATCGGTATGAGACAAAGGGTGCGATATTAATTTAATAAATTAATATTACTATGATAGACGCAGAGACAATAAATTTAATCATATGGAAGTGATTAAATTTAGATGTCTACAGATATCATCAACAAAAAATTTAGCAATCAAATCTTTATTATGATCAATCTTGAAATATAGATTACTATAATTAGTACCTATGTTAATTCCAAGCTTCAACAAATACTTGTCCAATCTAGCATACCATTATGTTGGGAAACTTGCTTGGCGTCACTCTGATGCTTTTCTTCAATTGACAAACCATATCTCATCGGTCAATTGAAATCTGCTCGGGGTTGCTCAACATACACTTCTTCTTCAATTCACCATTTAGAAATGT
>VDFB02175519.1:0-10493 GCA_007258455.2 Sequoia sempervirens
TTATATTTTACAAGTATCTCATTGTTAAGGGTAGTAGTGATTGTATCCTAACTTTTGGATGACTTATTTTCCATCATCCTTTCCATTTTCTTCTCTTTATAGTTTTTCATAAGGGTAGTATTTATACTATTGACCCCAAATGGATCAATAATTATCCATTTCTTCACCTCCTCATTGGAAAGGTCAACAATTTTAGAACCAAGTCTTCCTAAAGTTCTTGGTCTTTGAAAATTTCCCCTTCTTCCCTAAGCATGCCTGCTTCACATCCTCCAATAGAAGTAATTTTCATATCACTAAATATTTATTCTATTCCTCTTTTTCAATGAGGTCATCTATAAATTTCAAAAAAATAAATTAAAAGAATAATATTTATCCAAAAACCCATTATCCTCAATGATTTCCTTGTTTTTGGATAACTCATTTCTTGGAACAAGAATTTTACACTTATTATTTAAATATACAACTTACCATAGTTTTGATAAAAATAACTAGAGTTTTCATACACTATCTACTATTTCTATTTCCCAAATTATGATTGGAGAGTGATCTATGTGGGTAGAAATTTATTTGTTTCCATGTTAACATAAAATCTAATAAATACTAATCTTTGTTTCTCCTTGGTCACTTTGGCCATTGTCTGTAGTTTTCCAAATGAACTAACAATATTTTCAAAAATCTTAGGGTCCGAATACTCTAGAAACAACCCTAACAAACAAACCCATGTAGAAGATAGGTCACAAAGTTTGGTTGAAGGGTAAAACCTGGGTTTCCACTTACATAGAAAAAGAGTGTTGTGGTTATTCAATATCCTCTAATTAGGACCTTAATAAAATCTTCATGAATAGAAAAGATAAATAAGAATAGTCCCCTCACCATAGCATTAAAAGGGGAACTCTCTTTCAATTTGCAAGCTTCCCACCAAAGCATTTTCCATAGAAGAAACAAATTTGAACCCATAAGTGGATCAAAGAAATTGACAACAATACCTTCCATAGATAATGAGATTTTGAGTAAATTTGCACCTCCATTCTTTGAATTTCTTGACCATTTCACAAGGTCAACCCAGGAATTATGAATTTTTGCATAATGGGTTGCATCTAATAGAGTTTTAATACCTTTGCATGAAGAAGAGGGATCCCCTTGAGGATGCCTTGAATAGTCTCCCATCAGAGATTCTTTCCAAAAACATCAAATTTAAAAAAAAAACCTAGTGGAGTGCTCAGTTATACCTCGAAAGTTAACTCAATAAGATATGAAGAGTTTAACACTAAAATTATCAATAGAATAAGAATCATACATAATACATTGTGACAAATGATGAATATTTAAACTACTTATTATTTAATTTTTTTATTATATATCGAGGATCAATGTTTTGATTAGAGGTAAAAAATGGGTTTTGAAGGGGTCCAGAACCCTTTACAAAAAGGAATAGCTGATTCAAAAAGGAAACATCAAGACATGACCATCAGCCCAATGACAGCAAACCACCAGCCAAAAAGCAGCCAAAAAACAACACACACCACTACATATTATTCATAATTTCAACAGCTTCCATCTCACTAGCAGCAAGATTTTGTCCCTTAACCCTAGTATCAAAAACCTCAAAACCTGAGGCCCCAGCCTGATTTTTTAGTCTATTTCTAGTCCTAACCCCAGGCCCACCAGTTTTAACCTCACAACTCAAAACAGAACCTTTAGCAGCACCCTTAGCAACAACATAATCCTCCCGAGTCGGCTTACCCTCAGTAACCATATCATTAGCAGACAAAATTTACTTTCTCTTATTAGGGGGAAAAGCCTTCGTAGAGTCTGACCTAGTCAGGACTTTAGGATCTTCACCACTCTTCATAACCATACTCCAAATTTTGTCAATTTTCTCCTCAAGGGAGAACATTCTAACCTCCATACTTTGTTTCAGATTGACGGTTTCCTCCGCCACAGTATTAGCAACAGTATTAAAACCAGCCACTAAATTATCAATTTGGCTCTGGATCGTAGGATCCTCAGCCTTAGAAGCAATTTTTCTAATGTGAACATTAGTCCTATTAATCTCATGAAAAAACCATTTAAAAATTTTTAAAAGAACATTGGCACTGTCATGGGCCGAACCCAACACATTAGAAAGATCCTCTCTATCAAAGCTTTCAATGTGATTTCCTATAGCAACATCCTCTTTAGAAGAACTTTCATGGACCTTATCCTCAAAGGCCTCCTTACCTTTAGCAGCAGTGACAAGATACTTCATCCTACGAATGGAATCAACAATTTTCTCCGCAGCAGCCAACCTCTTTTGAATCCTCTCAGTGTCCGCTTTCTTAGCTCCTGCTGCTTGTTCACCACCCACAACTCTATCCTTCTGCTTAGGCAACCCAATGATAGTGCTCAGAACATCCTCACCATGGAAGCCACCAACCATAGAGAAAGGGGCATTCTTCAAAACCCTTCTCTTCTGACTTCCCTCTTCAGGATCCTGCACAAGTCTTGACTTGGGGGGAGGAGAGGAAGCTTCCCCATAAAGATCATTTTTGTCTTTGTTCCCCTTTGAAGGAATAGTCACCTCCACATCATCACTGCATGTCGTATAGTTTGCTTCCTCAATCAATTTCCTTTTCCCAAATTTACCCAGAATAGGGGATATGGGGCCCTCCTCCAAAGAGGCATATGAGTCAGGGACATAATCAACATCATCATCCTTGTTCGACTCAAAATCTTTATTTAACACAAGCCTCCTCTTCCTCGGTTTCTTAGAAGCCCTTTCCTCACTAGACTTAGTATCATAACCCTCCCTAGCTTTAGCTTTTGGAGTAACCAGAGTCTTTTTCACATCATGTGCTTTAACATGTTCATATATCAAAAGAATCAACCCCGCATGCAAGACAGGGTACTTGGGGTTCTTCCTATGCTCTTTAATCCCACAATCCATCGATACCAGCAAATAATAGGGAAATGACACCCATTTTTTGTGCCTAAAATGATTAAGCAACTGAAAATAGTAATTGTTAACGGTCGTATACCTTCCTTCAAGGATAACATACCTCATGATTTCTTCAACAACATCCCACTAGACAGCCTTCAAGGAAGTCCTCAAATACCCTCCACTCTTCGCAGGCTTCAATTCATCACTCTCATTCTTCTTGAAGAAAAGAGACATCACGGCCAGAGACTCTTTCTTATCCCTGTACACCTTCATGCCCTTAATCGGAAGGCTAGTAATTTGGGCTATGAACTCCTCATCCACCTCAATTTCCCTACCACCCAACTCCACGGTTATCCCTTTCCACCCTTTCTCAACCAAAGTAGTAACCTAAGTATTGTTTCCATGCAATTTCTCCATGAAGGGAGTTAGGCCACCCTTCTGTAAAATTTCCCACACTTCCTTTCTCTACTTCGCTGTGTCACAGGATTTGGGCTCAGCACGGTTTCTATCCCCACCCATGACGATGGAAAACAGAGACCAAGAACTCAAAAGGGAACTCAGAAGGAAGCAGTAGACACCACACAGAAATGAAAAATCCAACAGAAGACTCTAGAAGCTTATGCGGCTAACACCCACAATCCGTGTGAAGGAAACCACAGGACAAACAAACCATAATGAATTTGAACTCCGCACCATATGATATCCTTTCCTCAAAATCATAACCATACCCTCCTTCCTAATGATATGCCACCATGTGAGCAAGAATGTGCACACCTTGAAGTATAAATTGGCTTTCATTTATAACAATAGTCGTGGCATCAAAAGGGAAGGGATCATTTAAATCCCAAACCTTACTGTCTCTAACACCAAAGTTAGCAAAGAAATCAGCTAACTTATTTCCCTCTCAAAATATGGGAAATATAAACATTAACAAAGGATTTAATAATTTCAATGGAATCCTTGATCAAGGCCTCAATTGTCCAAGACGGAGGAGATAAATTCTTCAAATTATTAATAATGTTCAGAGAATCACCTTCCAACCAAATCTTTCTAGCACCCTCTTCTAGAGGCCGAGCAAGACGCTATGATTATAATATTTTCCATTAGTGGTATTGAAAATTATTTTTAGATAATTAAATAGTATATAATTATATATATATTTAAATATATTTATTTAAATGGTTGTTTTATTATAATGGATGCAATAAATGTATAGGTTAGATAATTGTTTTATATGAAATGATTTTAATAGGGAGATTGAGTTAATTATTATGAGTAGTTGTGAAACTGAAAGTTAAACATTTAGTTTAATTCATTGTTGATTTATAAATTGGAATTATGTTTAAATGATGTATTTAAAATATGAGTTATTGATTTATTTGGATTTAGGAAATCCTAATGGTAGTTCATTTAATTACTTGAGTTGCTTATTTTAATTACGTATTCTTTGTAATGGTGTATTGGGGGGATATTTGTTATTGTGAAAATGTAAGTCTTCCAGAGATTGTAAATTGTGATAGGGTTGTTGTGTCTTTTGTTCACCCTTTGAGAATTCTTTGGGTAGTGCACATAGTTGGGATTTAGTATTTGACATCGGTAGGGATGTGTCACTTCTTGAGTTATGGTGGTTATTTGTTATTAGTTTTAGTGCATTGTCTACCCTTGGGTTGTGGAATAAGTATATTGTGTTGTCAATAGGGGAGTGGCTTTCAACGGGGGCCAACACATAAAGTGGTGCCAGGACAACTCCTATGAGAGTCAGTTTAATCAGTGGAAATTAAATAACCTATATTAGGGGAAAGGGTATCTTAATACATTTAACTTGATAATTTAGCCTCGCTAATTGGCTCAAGGGCTTGTATTAGAATTGAGATGAGTTGGGAAGGCCTGGAATGGAAAGATCATTATCTTGTCTTCTCGAAGATAGTTGATTCTGCACTGGTATGCATGTGGGTCTGGAGTTCATGAGAGGTTACCAAGATAAGCTAGGATGGGGGCCAAGACCTAGGAAGATCTCCTAAGGATAACCAATGCAAACTTTGTGATGACATTCCTCCTATGACAATAGTTAGTTTGTATTGTACAGTGGATGTACTTGATTTAGTGGTTCTGGAAGCAATGTAACCTTATGTTATGTGTTTACTGGTACAGTGTTGTTTTGTATGTTGCCTATGTCTAGAGGTAGTAGGTTTGTCTTGGTTACCTTTTACTATCTCCTAGCATGGGGGTTGGGCCTACGAGTACCACATGGCTGGGTGGATCATGCACCTTACACTGTTGGGCTTTCTATACTTGCTCATGATGGCATGATCTTCCAGTTCGAAGAGCTCGCGTGTAGCTGTGGATATGTTACTTCTCTTATGTTCATTGTATCAGTGGGACTCTATGTATTTATACTCCTCATTTGTAATCAAGGAGGATCCGTGTATTTTGTAATTGTAATGTTTTGTATGATCTACTTCATCTTGGAGATGAGCTTTGTAATGGTATATTGACTTAATGTAATCTTTGGAAGAATTCATTATTGTACTTTGTATATTATGCAATGGGTTAATGCTTTGATGTATGTTGTTTATCATGAGTTAACATCATATGGTATGGTTAAATTAATTTTGTAAGTTTTGGGATTCACATGTAGACGCGTTGCATGGTCTAGAGGATGTATGTGTTTAGAGTAGATTACTTTACTTATTATTGTTACTCTTTTTAAGAAGAAAAAAATTAGTTGCACTTCTGTAGTGTTGCATCGTCCTCTAAGTTATGTGGTGTGGTTTTACACTTGGTATCAGGGCCTAGGTTTAAGCACTGGGAACTCTGGGATAATGTGGACCTCCCAGACTACCATTGACCTTCGCATTATACCATTGGGGTCATATGAAATTGTCTTAGAGATGGATTGGCTTGAGGCTCATAGGGCCACAATTGATTGTTGACATAATTCGATATGATGTATTGATGCATTTGCTAGTGAGATTGAGTTAGTAGGGGTTCAAAGACCTATATCATTGAGGATGATTTCGGCTATGCAACCGAGAAGATGTGTTCATCAGGGATGTCAGTTATTTGTTGTAATAGTAGATGACTTGGAGATGGGTGATAGAGAGGATAAGACTTCAATAGATAGCCACCCCATACTTTAACAGTATGCAGATGTTTTCCCCGATGAGATTCCATGGATGCCACCTCAACATGACATAGACTTCAAGGTTCATCTTTTACCTAGTTTCAAACCCATTTCATGAGCCCCATACCATATGAAGACTCAGGAGCTTAAGGAGCTCCACTTGCAGCTTGAGGAGTTGTTAGAGAAGGGTTTCATTTTCCCTAGTGTTTCACCTTGGGGAGAACCTATGATTTTTGTGAAGAAGGATGGTTCTCTTCGTCTGTGAATAGACTACCATCAGCTAAATAAGGTCACCATCAAGAATCGATATCCCCTACCTAGGATCGATGATTTTTTTGATCAGGTCAAGGGTGCTACGGTCTTTTGAAAGATCAATCTTAAGTCAGGATACCATCAACTGCATATTGTGGATTCTGACATTCATAAGACGGTGTTTCGCAAATGTTACGGTCACTATGAGTTTACAGTGGTACCATTCGGGTTGAAAAATGTGCCATCTGTATTCATGAGCCTGATGAACGGAGTCTTTCGTATGTACCTGGATAGGTTTGTAGTTGTATTCCTTGATGACATATTGATCTATTCCAAGACAATTGAGGAGCATGAGGAACATTTGAGGCAGGTTTTGCAGTGTTTGAGGGATAATCAGTTGTATGCCAACTTGTCCAAATGCGAGTTCTTCAAGACTAAGCTCAAGTACCTTGGACATGTTATATTAGGAGAGGGCATTGTAGTGGATCCTGTGAAGATCCAGGCGATCATAGATTGGCCTACACCCACGAATGTGACAAAGATACGTAGTTTCATGGGACTAGCAAGTTACTACATGCATTTTGTTCAGGAATTTTCTAGGGTAGGACATCCTATCACTTCTCTTCAGAGGAAAGGGAAGAAGTTCATTTGGTTAGAGCAGAGCAAGGTTGCATTTCAAACATTGAAGGAGAGATTGACCAGTGCACCAATCTTTGCGATACCTGATCCTACAGGAGACTTTGTTATATGTGTAGATGCATCTTTAGAGGGGTTAGGGGAAAATTTTGATGCAGGATGGTCAAGTCATTGCGTGCGAGTCACACAAGCTCAAGGATCATGAGTTCAACTACCCTATGCATGATCTTGAGTTAGCTATAGTGGTACATGCTTTGACTCGATAGAGACATTTCTTATTGGGGCACCATTTTGAGTTACATAGTGACCATCAGATTCTACAATACATCTTCATGTGGCCTAACCTTAATGCTAGGCAAAGGTTATGGATGGAGTTCCTCTCCGAGTATGACTTTGAGGTGAAGTACATCCAAGGGAAGGAGAATGTAGTGGTTGACACTCTCAGCAGACAGAGTAATGAGCTATCTGAGTTGACTCTTACTATGGATTTGACGAGCCAGATTCTTACCGCACTTCTTACAGAAAGCTGGTACCAGGAGATAAGATCTGAGATTGAGTCCGGCAGGACTCTGGAGGGCAGGTACTCAAGATATTCTTTAGAGATAGATGGGTTATTGAGATACATGGGATGTATATATGTTCCATCTTTTGAAGATCTTCGTACCTTAATTTTGTAAGAGGCACATCGGGAACCTTATTTAGCTCATCTAGGAGTGAAGAAGATGTATGTCGATTTGCGAGCGCTTTATTTATGGGAAGGTATGAAGTGAGATATCGATGATTATGTATCACGATGTTTGGAGTGCCAATGAGTTAAGGCTAAACACCAACATCTGGTTGGTCTTCTACAACCTCATTTGGTTCTTGAGTGGAAATGGGATATCATTTCATTGGATTTCATTGTTGGGTTACCCAACTCTTCACGACAACAAAATGTTATTATGGTGATGGTAGATAGGTTGATAAAGGTAACACACTTCTCACCTATCCATTCCTCCTATAATGCTTTGTCAGTTGCTAGAGTGTTCATGGAGGACATTGTGAGGTTGCATGGTATTCCTCTTCAAATTATTTCTGACAGGGATCCTGTGTTTACTTTAGCTCTTTGGACATCATTACAACATGCTATGGGGACACAATTGAACTTTAGTTCAATGTATCACCCTAAGACAAATGGGAAGACCAAGAGGGTCAATCAGATCCTTGAGGATATGCTACGCATGTATGTCATGGACCAGCAGACACGATGGGAGGATTATCTCTATCTTGTAGAGTTTGCATATAACAACGGGTTTTAGAGTTCTATTGGCATGGCACCTTTTTAGGAATTGTATGGATGACCATGTCGAACTCCTTTGAGTTGGGACAGGTTGGAGGACAGGATTTTATTGGGTCCCGATATGCTTTAGGATATGGAGCAGCAGGTGGTTGGAATCAGGGAGCATTTGGTTGTTGCATAGGAAAGGAAGAAGAAGTATGCAGATGCACATCGTGTGGATCACCAGTTTGTTGTAGGTGACCGAGTCTTTTTGTGAGTGCATCTGCGAAAGAGTCTGATTCATTATGGAAAGGGTTCTAAGCTCGCACCTCGCTTTGTCAGGCCTTTTGAGATTCTAGAGAAGATTGGGCCAGTTACTTACTGCCTTGCTTTGCTGCCCAGTCTCTCGCGCATCCACGATGTGTTCCATGTTTTTTTACTTAAACCTTACCACCCTAACATTTCTCACATCCTTGACTGGACTGCCTTATAGGTAGAGGACAGGCAGCTAGCTTTGGAGTCTGTGTCTGTTACACAACACAAGAGACTTGCCCTCAGGGGTTGAGATATTGAGCAAGTGAGGGTCTAGTGGGATCCTAAGAATGACACTTCTGCTACATGGGAGGATGCTACTAGAATGAGGGAGCTCTATCCTTATTTGTTCACAGGCTTCTAGGAGTAAGCCAGATCCTAGGGGGGAGGATGTAACACCCCTCTGATTTTCTATGTTTTCTCTGACAGTTTAGATACATTGATAGACCATATTTTATGTTATTGTTATTCTATCGCTGACAGTGGAGCGATGATAGATCTACATTGATGAAATGATACACTATATTGATGGTTTATGACATGTTGTATGTTAATTTTAAGTGATTATTTGAGTGATTGATATATGCTCATATGTATTTTAATTGATGTTGTAGTTCGTTAGTTTATTATGATACTATATTGGTGAAGGGAACGAGATTGCATCACTCGCATGTGAGTGCCCTGCGATTCCGCGATTCTCTCTTCACGGTGTGTATGATTTATTATCTGGATACATGTACGACAAATTCTTTGTTTGTAGGTTTGTAGGTACAAGACAACAACTTCACCTAGATTCGTAGGTCTGAGCGTGTCCTCTACCCAACAATAATGTTGATTGGAAGATAGTAGTAGGTTACCTAGTCAAACCTTTACCCTAGTTACAGTGTGTCCTCAGTCCATGTATTGGTCGTATTCTTTATCCACGTTTTCGTTGTTATTTTATTTATTGTGCAAGGTTTATTTGTGAGAATTAATTTATAAATGTTATGATTGGTTATTTAATTAATCTGGATTATTGATGTTGAGGCTTTATAATTATTAGATTAATTTATAAATGTTATGTTATAAAGTGATTTTATTATTAGATTAAATTTGATTTGAAATAAATAAGTTATTTAAATTTCAACTGCATAATATATGTAAAAGATCCTTGGAAATATCTATGGTTGTTGTAGAAAAGATATTTGTTTTGTAACTGGAAGTTATCTAAGATATTTACTACGGTAGTTTGAAAATTGATTCCCGGGGAGAATTATTGGGATTGATGAAAAGAGGTTATTTTCATGGAAGGAAGGGATTATTCTAAAAGTGGTTGAATTGGTTGGGGTTGTTAGATTTTGAAAATTAGAAGCTCTCGGGAAAGTTTGGGGATCTAGTTTTGTTGCATTCCTTTTTGGTTCTAGATTATTTTTTTGTTCTCTGAAAGTGGTAATTCAGGGCAGAGGCTTTGGCAAAGCTGGAAATTAAAGGGGAAGCTCTACGTCAAATTTCCAATCAACAAATCTTCTGGAACAGGTTCCTTATTGCTTTTGTAAATTTAATTTGAAAAGGTTATTTAAATTATTATTGTTTTGCAAATTGGAAAGGTATCCTGTAGAAGAGGATTTCACTGTTTGTAGAAGCTTTATTTTTTAAACGATTGCTGAGAATATTTATAGCCTCTATATAAAATGTTTAAATCCTCCGTTAAAATAAAGTTTTAGAAATGGATTTACCCTGAAGAAAATTATAGTTAAATTTTAGAACCTCAATTGAAATTGAATCCTCTGTGAAAATTTTCCAAATATTTCTTGTAGAAAATCTTTTGTGAAATTTTCTAAATAATTCATTTAGATAATTATCATTTTGTTTTATTTTCCCCAGTTTATTCTATTTGTTTGGAAAATGAAAATCTCTAGTAAATCTAATAATCTTCATGTAGAAAGTTTTATGGAAATAACTTGCCCGATTAAAGAATTTGAGTTGTTTAATATATATATATATGAATATAT
>VDFB02175521.1:0-12472 GCA_007258455.2 Sequoia sempervirens
AAACTCAAGTCAAATTAATTGTGCACAGGGTTGCCACTATTAATAACACTGCCCAAATTCTTTTTTTGGCAGGACATGTTTACTGCAGGGACCGACACAATTTCAGCAACAATTGAATGGACAATGGCAGAGCTTCTGACAAAACCAGCACTGATGGAAAAAGCCCAAGCAGAGCTTGATGATATTGTGGGTGTGGAGAGAAGATTGGAGGAAACAGACATAGCAAATCTTCCATATCTCCGAGCAATAGTGAAGGAAGTGTTTCGATTACACCCTGCAGCCCCATTCATCTTTAGAAGAACAGATATGTCTCGTGAGATTAGTGGGTTTCTTGTTTTAGAGAATACCCAGGTGCTTATGAACGTATGGGGCATTGGGAGAGATCCTAGTGCTTGGAAAGATCTCTTAGATTTACTAGCAGGTGGTTTATATAAACGAAATTTGGATTATAAATTTTAATTTTCCTGGGATTGTATTTTGCCTTGACTTTTTTTGGAAACAATTATCTGTTGCATGGAGGAAATTGTTAAATATTTATGGTTTATGTGAAGAATGTATAGTGTGCATAATATGTGTAGATAAATGAATTAATATAAGTACACATGAAAAGAGATTAAATTGAGCTTATATATTTTCTTAGAGTGTTATTATAGAAAAATTGTGTGATAAGATATTTTAAAAATATATATTTTTATTTTATTTATTATATAGTATTTATTTTTTAAATTATGTATTTTATAATTTAATGTAAAATTTGTGTCAGACTTTACATGATAATAAAATTAATTTTCTTAACAATAAGTATGTTTTGAAAATTTTTAAATAAAAAATTAAAAAAAATGTCACATTCATTGTATCATAAATAAAATTTTAGAAATAATCAATGTTTGGACAAATTGAATAGCTTTATCTTCTCTCCCCAAAATTCATGATGTGTTTCATATAGCATTACTTAGAAAGTTTACTAATAATCCTATTGTTTGAAGAACAATTAAGTACCTTCGACATGAATAGGAATACAAGGTAGCCTCAAATCTTATGAGCCACTTGTAGACCCAAGCCAAGTTGCTTGACATCATAGACTATAAAATGATTTCATTTTCATTTTTCATTTAGCTTATTTATATCTTTTTTATGTGATATTCTATCTATTGTAGAAAAGTATGAGAGATAACTTAAAGCATTAATATTATTTATATGAGATTGCAATCCAAAATATCATACTTTGTTGGTAATTATTTTAAGCATAAGATGAAAGGACCCACTTCCTTATTAAGTGATCTACATATAGTTTTAGATGATTTTAAAAGTGACCCTAAAAAATTGGAGTGTCTTATTAATTCATCCAAACTAGTCACCTTACATAGATTATAAAAAGATTTCATTTTCATTTAGTTGTCTATATTTTATTCTGATATTCTATCTATTGTAGATAAGTTTGAAAAATAATTTAAAACATTAATAGAATCATATATTTAGATGATTTTCCAATCCAAAAAGTCACACTCCATTGATGATTATTTTGAGCAAAAGACAAAGAAGACCAACATTATTAAATGACACATATATTAATATGATTATAAAAATGATCTGAAAAGTTAGCTTTATTAATTGAATAACCAAAACCAGATCACTACAAAAAGAGTCTATTTCTATTTACATTTAAAAATTCATACATTTTCTATAACATTTCACCTGATATCATTGAAAAATAGCTTAAAATATTAATACTAGCACTTGCACCAGGAGGGGTGCAAGGGTTACGCCGATAGAAAATTATTTTCTTATTGGGAATTGATGATTTTCTTTTTATAAAGTTCAATTTTGAAGATTTTACAGTCAATGATTTTTTATGCTTATGTTTCGAAGGCATTTGTGCAGAGAGTTGGAAAACTGTCTAGGCAAGGTTAGTTAGAAACAGTTCTTGGTTGTTACAATTACAAAATAAAAAATGTAGCAAAAATTTAATATTCAACAATGCTTTGTTTTCATTACTCAAATTAAAGAAAAATAATATGTATATATCTTTCTAATAACTTTTTTTGTAAATAATGCAATGGTGATAAACTTGAATTTAGGGTTATTCTCTATGTAACATTGGGAAAATTTGATAGTAAAATGAATTACAAAGACCTTTGTACCAATGGTCAAAACTGATCAAAAATCCTTTAGTAATAACATTGATTAGAAATGCATTTATAACATGATGAATCAGGTTTCAAGATTTTAATATTGATCTAGGATTTTAAACAAATAGTTTTTAATAGAATTGTCAATTCCTAGAGCATTAAAAAATTCTTATATAATTTTGATCTTAAACGTTGTTTTATCAATTATGTCATGCACTGTAATGCATTCACATAACCCTAATTAATGGAGTTGAAAATGTCTCTTGCAAATTTAGGAAATATGAAGATAGATTTTAATATTCTAAACAAAATTGAGTGTACAAATTCTTTTAGCATTTCTCATGCAAAATTATTTAATAAAAATAATCAGTTGTAAAAGATAATTATAAATTCATATTCCATTTCACATAATAATATGAAGAATAAAGGAGATTCTATATTAATGAAAAAGATGACGGACTTAAACACCCAAAAAAAAGAAATGATAGCATCTAATATTAACAAATGAGGAATAAAATATCAAAAAATTAATGATGATAAATGAATATAAATTCAAATTTAACAATGTTGTGTTCTCATTACTATGTTTAAAGGAAAATAAATGTATATAAATATTTTTCCTTTAAATGATGCAGTGGTGGGAAACTTGATTTCAAAGTTCTTTGGCATTTCCATGGCTGCTATGCTCGACTTAAAGAGCAACTATGATAGGAATCATCACAAAAGTAAAATATGGTTAACTTCTCATTACAAGAAGAATAAGTTGAAGAAAATTCACTACAGTCTCCAAATGAAAGCTAAATTATAGGTTATATCTTTTTCGCAGATTTAGATATTTATAGCGATTTGTTTAATTAAAGTGATCTTAGTTGCCACAAAGTGTATAAGTTGGAAATTAAGGGTATAGATCAGCAGTATCAACTAACACCCATTTAGCTGGAAGGCATTTTAACTTATTGCCATCAAGAGGTCAAGATTGTAGACTTTACTATCAACTTAGATGAACACTGCAAAATTACACTTCCATATTATGATTAGTACATTGACAGTACTATTTTACTATCAGCTGATATGGAATTATGGAATTATATAGATTTATTCAGAGAATGTTTATAGGCATCATTGGTTTTCCGGAGAGTTGTCTTTATAAATATAATATCTTGCATTTTAATTCCATCAAACATTTACAAAGAGAAAAAAAGTTAGCTAGGTATTTTACAATATTTCCCAACTACCAAGGGAGTTTCAAATAGGGGGAGGGAAAAGAGTAGCATATTAGGCCATTCACAACACAAAACAAAAAAGAAAAGATGGGATATTAAAATTAGGTATGAATGAAGCCAACAACAAAGTTTCTTGGAAATTCTTAGATAGCATTCTCAAGAGATTTGTCTTTGTAGATGGATGGAGAAGATGGGTTCACATTTCAAGCATATATCATAGTTTTTATCCATCAAAGGAATCTCAATTGGTAATGGAGCCTGTTAACTATTTTGTATGTGCAAATAACTTTAAAGCTAAACAATCACTCTTGGTAAATGTACATCTCTTTGGTTATCACTTTTTCAAATTGTTGTGTTGGTCGATTGATATGTTGTTAAAATTTAAAGAAGTTTGCAAAAAAATCAAAGTTGGGAAAATGGTGCCCATGAACAAATCTTATTATTACTTCTAGTTGAGTACAAATTTACAAACTATTTGGGTTGACATTTCAGGTTCACCTTAAAAAAAAAACTGATTAGAGCATGGCAAGCCTCTTTAATTTCCAAAAAATTGATTATCTATCAAATAAATTTGGTTATTTAAAAAATACATCAAACGAATTTGTTTCAATTTGTGGGTACACCAAAGAATCAATCAACCCACCACGAATTCATGTAAGTTTAAGGTGTACAAAAGCTAGGAGACAGCCAATTGAAACACAAGACTTATAAAAAACAGTGTCAAATTCCTTCTTGAAATAATTAACTATAGAATTAGAGGCAGAAAGAGAGCCCTTTGATGAAGAAAAAGATGGTATGAAAATGAAGAGTCTATCTTATGAAAAAAAGAGATTAGCAAAAAAGCATTTAACAGTTTTATTCGGGGTTTAAATCAGTTTGGAATCTCCAGATGAAGAGTGAATGTTATAAATGTTGGACCAATAGAAGTGCTCTCATATGCTTCCTTCAGCCGCAATAGATTGCGAGTTCAAAGAATTCAAGGGACGGATAAGTTCTGTAGACATGCTCATGGGCTACGTAGAAGAAGTTCAAACCAACGACTTGATTTCTTGCTAATAAACACTAAGGAAAATTAAACTTTATCCCCTCACATGGATGAGACCATAGCAAAATTCAGAGAGTATTTATCGAAGGCAATCCTGAAGATTTACAGTTTCCCTATAGAATACATGTAATAAAAAAATTACTTGCTCTCAGAGATGCTCCACATACATTTTTACCTTTGAGTGAGTTATGTGTCCCTACACTTACTAAAATTCACAAACATAAATTTCAAAGCAATGTAAAGACGTAAATGATATACACAATGAATCCACCATTTTTAAATGTAGAAAATATTTATAATTATTTATTTATTTATATAGATAGGTATAATAGTTTAAATACTTTAAAGTTTAAACAAGAGGTGGCCAAACTTTGAATACTAGCTATTTAAATTCACTGGCCACTAACAGAATTTGAAGGTCTAAATGTTTCAGACCAGTAAAGGACATTAAAAAACCTACCTTGTTTTTCCCTTTGGAACACAGTTAGCAGACAAACGGCAAATGGAACATCCTTCAAACAATGAATGGTCTCAAATAACTTTTAACCATGCACAATTTTTATCACTAAAAGTAAAACCAATCTATCACCAACTAGAATATTTCAAACCAAAAAAAAATGTTACATAGTTGTAAACATAAAGTTAACATGTAAAAAAAGAAGAGTGAAATCCTAGAGGGAGACATGCCAACAACAAGGATTGCGCACAAACACATGCCATACATATGCTCGCATGCACACATGCAATTGCAAACACAAACTCAATCACAATATAAATAGATAGCATTATCATATCTTGATTCTTGGTTTGTGCAGAGAAAGGGTTTGTGCAGAAACAAATTGATTACAATTTAATAAATGATTAAAAATTTACAATGCAAAATTATTAAATCTCAGGCTGGGCAGTCATTTGTTTAATTAAAATTTAAGAAAATTCTATCTGATATTTCTGCTCAATGTAGGGGAGAGGGGCCTATAGTGGAGCACCCTAACTTCATGTTTCTCAAAATTCTACGTGAAAATTTCAAATCACTCCCAATTTTGTACAACAGTTTATTTGGCAACTCATTTGCTTCTATATTTCGTTTTAGGGCCAAATCATTAAATATGATGCCACATCAGCATGCTTTTGTTGAGGTATCCAAAAAAGCCCAAATAAAAAGTGAGACCCATAGTGGTGCACTAAGTCATGTTTTATTGGTACACTGATGTGGCATCACATGATTTGTCACTTTGCATACTTTATGGATAAAAAGTGTTTTGCAATTGGATATTAAAGTGCTCCACTATGGGGTCCACTGAGGACTACTTCTATCCTCACTATTGGACCCTGCTCCATTATGGACCCCTCTCCCCTATCTATGTCAAACTTTTTGTCAATATATGAAATTGTAGGGAAAAATAGAGCTGATTTAACTAATTTCTCTATTGAGTCATTTTCCATTTTAAAATCAAAATATCTAATATACATAAAACCTATTATTTGTCATTAAGTGATTTAGTTACAAAGCTTCGAGAATAATTCTTTTTCCTGAAGCTCCACAAACTTCAAACATAGTCTTTCCTAGAAACTCTACAACTAAATCTCTTGGACTTTAAAAAATTGATGTTTATTAATTAAGTGATATGTTGACTGTAATTTGGTTAAGTAGTTGGAGCTTCCATGGTGAATTTTAATAAGTAATTATACATTTCTGGATTTTCATTTGTACAGTAAATGAACTATCACTCGGATGAGAATTCCAAAACATGTGCATACTCCTGAATGTTGAGGGATCTTCCCACACTGCTGGATCTTTCTTATTGCCCACACGCTCATGATTAGCCTTATCTTCTTAAGTATAAAGTAGCCAACATTAGGGGCCCTGTAGGGTACATTCGGAAGACCTCTTTCACCACACACTACAAGTATTTTGTGCTAGCAAGTTTGGATTCGCTCACCATACAGTGTTTTCGTACTACAAATTCAATTTCTACCGTCAGCTTCTTGACAACGTGGGGGTTTCTCACCATCTCACTCAGCGCCCACTCTAAGGTGTTGATCGTTGTCTCGAATTGCCTTAGAAACACGCCTGTGAAAAGCAATAAAAGATTAAGGAAACCCTGCAACCCCTCGAACTGAATTTAAGAAGTTAACTAATTCAAGAAAAATGTCAATTAAAAACAGGGAGGGAGGTCAGCATACAAAAAATTGTTTATTTAATGTGTTCTCGAGTGATTTACCCATTTGGTTTACATTTTGTGCCATCTTATGATTTCAACTTTTACCATTCATGTGAAGAAAATACCAACAAGTAAATACAAGTTGCAGTTTATTTTACATACTGCCAGCAGGCATTAAAGAAAAAAAAATAGAAGTGAAAATCTATGACCATAACTGCTATCATTACCATAAAAATGTAAAATCATAACAAATGCAGATAACAGAAATAGTAAACATAAAATAAATAAGAAACAAAAATGTAAAATCGTAACAAAATGCAGATAACAGAAATAGTAAACATAAAATAAATAAAAAAGAAAAATGTAATATCATAACAAAGGAAGATAACAGAGCATGCTCCATATATTATGTTATAGGGTTGTAAGCCTTCTTTGAAATTAATGCCTGTGTTTTCTTGATCTCCAACCATTTTTCTCTAGATCCCCTGAGGTTTCTTTGCTATGCAAATTTTCTGACTACAAATTGGTCTCAAACAGAACTGCCCTCTACCACATTAACTTCTTCCGCTTACATTAGGTTCTAGGCACCACATAGTCTTCAAGGAATGTCCTTAAAGCCTTGGCTAAAATGTAGTTTCTAATTATACAGGACACAATTGGAAAATTTCAGTATAAAAAGTATTGATTGTGGATTTAAAATTCAAAGAACATCTTGTAAGAACTCAAGTCATTACCAGTAAGCAAAACCCCTACAATCTAAAGGAAGTGTAAACACTCTCACATCTGCGCTAAAGATGACACGTTCAATTTTGATTTGGAGACATTGTTTAATGTATTTTGTTATAGCACAGATTCAATATAAGTCTGACTAGATTTATAATTTTGAAACCGCTAATTATATCCAAATTTAAAAATTAAAAAAACCATCTCATCTTTTAAAATGCTCTAAAAACACATATTGACAACTCGATGATTGCTCCAGCTAAAAGCAGAAAGAGTTATAGCTGACGAGGATGGAGGCTTATCATTAGTGATTTCACCCAGGCATTTGTTTTAAATGGAGAGCCCATCCTGTCTTACTTGATTGTCTCCATCTGCTCAAATAAGGGCTTCTGCCAGATGGAGCTTTGATGCTAGGGAATAGTTCATCAGAAACTATTTTTTAGAGAAATTTATTAGTAAGCCCTCAACAAAGTTGTTTTAGCCTAATTGATGTTAATTTACTTTTCCCGCTCTTCATCTTTAAATTGCTTCATCTGCATTCTACATCAATTTGCACAAATTTGCTCCAATTTCAAAACTCTGTTGAGGGTACAGTCAACCTATATTTGACGAGGAGATACAATGCTAGGACCTTTAAATAGCCCTCTCAATCCAGATTTTAAAAAATCTCAGGTTGCTTTAAAATCTCTACAAAATTTTCAGAGACAATTCGCCAAGCCTTTTATGTTAAAAAATTTGTACAAATAAGGTCAAAATAAGTTTGAGTCGCCTGACTGTTGTAGTCCAGTGGTAAATACTAGGGATTTCATAACGCTGGCACAAGTTTGAGTTATGTCTAGAATAATTGATACAAAAGGGGCCCTACCTGTAGTTACAGTAAGGGGGGCTCAAGTACTATCTTCATCCACTTACAAAATGAGACGAATCAAAATCAGTCTCCGTGCAGCTGCTGCTTCAATCTATTTATGACAAATGAAAGTAAATCTAAAAATATCGGGGTTTTAAAGTTGCTCGATTCTTGAGCTCAAGAAGACCGAAACAACAAACTACTTCGCAGTTTAACAGCAACTTAGGAGTTGTTTCACGGCATGAGACAAATTTTCAGCTGAAATTTCACTATATATATCACCTATCGGCTAAAAATCATGAAAAGCTTACCATGCGCTCTGATTTTCCCGTATTGAGTTTTTACAGGAGCCGCCTTGAGGAGAATTTTGTTCTGTTTATTGACGGAGCCGTAAATGGGCGCATTGTTCTCCATAATAACCTGCAATGAGGGCTTCCATCACTTTGCTCACTTTAGATTGGCATTATTTCCATCGCCTCGAGGGGAAGGAAAGAGCCTTGGCAACGACGAAAGTAACTACGCCTTGTCCTCCATAAAGAGAATAGAACTCGAGACCTGCTGCGAATACTGCAGGAGAAGGGTGCATGTCATGATGGGAGTGCAGAAATGGCAGGGCTGACAATTGCGCTCGATCACCTGAACCTATAGTGGCTGCGTCAATCTATTTACAACAAGCAGAGAGTAAATAAAAAAATATCAGGGTTTTAGAGTTGCTTGATTCTTGAGCTGGAGACGAGATTTTTTAAGCCTTTTAAACGATGCGAGTTCAAATTTAATTATTAATTCAGAGATTGGATTTGATTCAGATCCGATTTACTCTGATTTGATTGCGACTGAAAACCATCCCAGTATCACGGCAACCGAGGTAGTTAGATGGTGAGAAGAGCGAGGGTTTAGAGTGCAATGCATATGGGCTGACAAATGCGTAAAAAACCGATAACGATAAAAAATCATACTCCTTTAATAATTCTTTCAATAATAAAACAAAAATCAAACTTATCAGATGACCCACACATAATTGTATACTATAAAGAAAGTGACTGAGAAATTGGGTTGTGTTTTCCTTCTAGCTATTAAATTGTCTCTAAGACAAAACAGATATACCCCACCAAGTGACTGCAAGCGACTTCCAGGCAT
This sequence comes from Sequoia sempervirens, assembly GCA_007258455.2. NCBI lineage: Eukaryota > Viridiplantae > Streptophyta > Pinopsida > Cupressales > Cupressaceae > Sequoia > Sequoia sempervirens. The sequence goes on from VDFB02175521.1 coordinate 9,267, forward strand.
TTTATAAGTAAACAAACAGCCCAATGGCTTGTTTTTAGACATGTAAATTTGGTGTCTTACCTGGTGCCTTCGGATTGGTTGTATATTCAACCAGTTGCCACGAAATAAATACAAACATTAATCAAAATTAGATTTGAGCCATGATGACATTCCATAAGTAATTGTGAGCAGATCTTCATGTAGAGAGTGGGGCGTTTTAAAGAAGTTGCATGCAAACTAATGTTTCTCCCACGTACCCATGATAATCCAGTCTGATTGTGCATCGTTTAATTGATCCTTATATTATTTTTTGCATGGAGAAATGAAGAATCTATTATAATTGTGTAATATTATAAATTTGAGTTTTGCAATTTGTAATAAAATAATTTGTATAATTTTTTTTTGAAAATATGTTGTAAATATTTGAAAATAATAAGTTATTCTGAGGGTACAAACTTTCAAAAGTCTCTAAGAAGAATACAATTTACAATAAGATCATACCACTAGCTCTTATATATATCATATTACGCTTTGGATGTCACGTAGGCTGACTTAATTACCTATATATAAGGCTATATTAATGATCATAACACTTAATTAAGAGCACACTAAAGGAGTAAGGGCATAACATATTTCTATATTCAAAGAAGTATTGTCTTCAACGTTGATGAACTATGGATGCTTTTACCCAAAATATTTATTTTCTCAAGTAGCATCTTTGACTAAAGAGTTCTACCATATAATAAAATACTCTATGATCAACTTCATTTGTAGCCTATTAGTGCTTGCTTCAAGAGTTCCCTCAAGATCAAAAAATATTCTTCCCTTCTCATCAAGCTTCGGTAACTTAGTATGTGTTACAACTGTTTGTCCATTAACCTTTCTCAAGAATGAAATGTGAAAAAATAGATGTACTTTTGTTGAAATAGGTAACTCCGATTTGTATTGTACAATACTAATCCTCTACAACACCTTATAAGGACCATATTACTTGGGTGCATACTTGTTATCTTTTTATTGTTATTTGAATGAAATCTTCTTATATGTTTGTAATCACACAAAAACCCAATCTCCCACTTCAAAAGTCTTTTTCATTACAATGCTAATCAATCTATTACTTCATTTTGTTTTGTGTCAATGTTAAGTTCTTCTTTAGACTAGCAAGCATGTCTTACTAATGTGTAATGTTCTCATCAATTATTCAAACCTTTGGATGTACTTGCAATGAGCGGGTAATTGATGGTGGTTGTTACCCATATAATGCTGAAAATGGAGATAGTTTGGAGAAAGTATGGAAAGAAGTGAACATTATAAAACCATTATGTTGGTGGTAACCATTGCACCCATCTCTTTTGTTTATCATAAGTAAAATATTGGAGATTTAACCATCTAAGCATTTTTTGATAACCATGGTTTATCTATCTAATTAGGGATGGTGTGACAAGATACAATTAGTTGATGTTAGGCACACAATCTACCAGAGGTGGGGGTGGTCGGTAGATCCAAGCAATTCTAGAATCTCTTACCTTTTTCTATAGTTTTATGGTTAGCTACAAAAGCTGGATAAGAAAATTGAAGCATAAACAAACAAAACATAATAGAATGAAACACACACAAGTGAACACTAGATGTACATGGAAACTTAAGATGGGAAAAACCACTGTGAGAATAACTACTTTGATCTACTATCCAAATCCAACATCATAATGCATAAATGTACAAGTGAATTTTACACATTGAAGTAGGCACCATTCTACCAAAGACACCAATCCCCTAATGTGCTTCTATAGGCACCAACCCATCAGAGAAACCAATCTCCAAATGAACAAACAACAAGTAGAACACCAGTCCTACTAAAATACAATGATAAACCTTGCATATCTAAAATATAGCTTCGATATGTGGGTGCCTTTATAATAGTGGTTTACAATTTATATGAGGAAGGAAATTTTGGTTTTTTCCTTTTCCTCAAACTCAAGGGGTTTGACCGAACCATATGGTTCGACCCAACCTCACTAAGGGTTCGGTCAAACCCTTGGTTCGCCCGAACCCCAAACCCTAAATGGAAAGAAACCTTATTTAAATGGGTTCAGTTGAACCTTGGTTCGATTGAACCCCTTTGCATATGACAAAAAAACCAAAAGCTCTCATTTCGATTGTCACTTTCTAAAATTGCCATTGCTTTCCCTGCATGCGGTGAACCGAGACCGTGATGACTAGTGAACTGATTTCTTCTTTCCGGCAAACACAACTTCAACTTGGTCTCTCCAAACTTCATCAGCCTAAACTTCCATAATGAGCACTAGGTATTTGAAATTCGAATTTTTTAGAGTTTAAAATGCATTGATATGTTAAATTTTGAAACCCTAGATGCAATTTTTTTCAAATTTGTTGAATTCAAATTGGATTTGTTTGGAAGTTTTTAAAATGTTTTCAAATTTGTTGAATTCAAATTGGATTTGCTTCTCCATTTTGCATACATTTTTATGTTCTATGTGTAAATGAAATATGCCTTCCCATTTCAATAATCAAAGCTATGGATAGCTTGCTCCTAAATGGAAAGACCAAGTGAAACATATATAAGAACTTAATAGCACATGGAAACAAACAATATAAAGTTATGAAGTTCAAATAGAACCACAAATTGTATCATTTGTAACATTAAAAATGTCCATATTAACCTATCAAGAGATAAATATGCAAAATAGATTTAATTTTAGTTACAAGAAAAATGTATAAATTATAAATTTATAACATAATTATGTACATGGGAAAATCCTCTTGGAAGAAAAATCCCACAACCAAAAACATGAACGAATTATATTATTTGATAATAATATCATTTACAATAAAATATTCATGTGCATACCCTTATAGTAGTATCATCAACATGTGATTCATATGGAGTAATTTCTAGTAGCATGATGATACCTATAAAATCATTATGCTTTCTCCATCTAACCTTATAGTGTAACTTCTCCTTCCATTGCCATGTCATTACCTTTCTAGACCTACCCCTCTTTATAAATTCTCCTTTTTATCCTACACTACTCTTACCACTAATATATCCCTATACCTTGGATATACTATTGAAGAAATTTAACTTTCAATATCGCAAAAATTAGACCCATATTTTTAAACATAAAATGTGTATAATAAAATACAATCCATGCTTCCTAATTCAACTTCATTAATATCTATTGAATGAACTTAGGTTCATTACAATA